>PVJX010014147.1:0-45600 GCA_004027295.1 Dolichotis patagonum
GATACATCAATCTGGGCTGGAGATTGTTCTCCTTCAGGGCTTGAATTACTTTACTCCAAGCTCTTCTTGACCTGATGGTCTGTGTCGAGAAGTCTGCCATGATTTTGATGGGTTTTCCTTTATAGGTGATCTGTTTCTTTTCTCTGATGGCTTTTAATATTCTGTTCTTATATTGAATTTCTGGGATCTTGATTATTATATGTCTGGGTGTCGCTCTGTTTGAGTTGTAGGTGGCTGGAGTTCTGTATGCTTCATACCTCTGCATATCATTTCTTTTTTCTATGCTTGGGAAATTTTCCTTAATAATTTCTGTGAATAGCCTTTGTAATTCCTCTGGCTTGATTCCTGCTTCTTCATTCACATACTTTATTTTTAAGTTATAGATCCTCTTGTTATCTTCCAGTCTTTGTATCTTTACTGCCTGCTCCCTTGTTATTTTTAAGAGATCTTCCCTTTCATGACCCCACATTGCAAGCCTATGTTCAATTTTTGATAGTCTATCTTTGGTTTCTTTCAAGCAGTTTTGCCAGCTTTCTATGGAGTCTTTAGTTTCCTGATAATCTCTTTGAATTTGCTTCATGAATTCTAGGTTTATCTGAATTCTTCATTAAATTTTTCTCTCCATTTTTGTTCCTCCATTCTTCTGTCTGTGTCTTCTTGAGAGGTGCCCAGCCCTTCTTTTATTAATCTACTTATCTCTTGTTTAATTTGAATTAATATTTCAGTTTTGGTCCCGCTTATGAGGTCCTGAAGATATCTCTTTATGTCCACTAATGCTATGTTTGATGTTGCATTTTTGCTGCCCTCAATCTCTTTTGTATTTACCTCTCCTGGATCAATGTTCTCAGGGTTGGGGGCTGGGAGTTGTTTCTTATTTCTCCCTTTCGTCATGTTTTTGGTTCCTTCCATACAAGTGTACAGTGTAATTCCCAGACCATTTTCTTGTTGGTTAAGGCTCCTCTAGAGGGCGCAGGCTAGGAGCTTTAGCCCTCTTCAATAGGTTATCAGAGATGAGAGTTCACCCAGGGGCAGTGTGTGCTAGCTCCTCCCTTCCGGGCCAGTCAACCTTTGCAGGCCTTCACTGCGTCAGTGTGCACTGATCTCAGGGAAGTAATATTGTAGTGACTCACTGGGTCCCCACCAGGGGCACAGCCTAGTCCAAGCAGATTCCACCAATCTACTCAGCAAGGGGAGCAACCAGCTGAAGCCACTTCCTGATGGAGTTAGGGCTGTCCTGCCCAAACCCAACATGTCGTCCAGTCGGTTTCCCCTTTCCCGTGGGAGGGTCCTATCACTCACCACGTGTTGATGCCAATCCCCAAGAACTTCTGGGCTCCCCAACCTCCGACTTCAGCGTGGCTGCGGTGGGAATTCACGGTGCCTCTGGGTGGGTCATGTGCAGGGCTGTTCAGCTCTGCGCTCCGGGGGCTCAAGCCAGTCGCTTCGGTGCGGATCGCTTGTTCAGGTCGAGCAGGAATTCAGGCAGCTCGAGGAGGGCGCCGTGCTCGCTGATCTTAGCTTCTCTAATGGTAGTCCCAGGATCTCATATTCGAGCAGTTTTTGGCACTTTAGTTTTTTCCTGGGTTGTGAGAGTCCATCTCTATCTGTTTGGGTATCTCCAAGGTGTTTTATTCTAGCATTTGAGCTATCTCTCAGAGAGGGTCTCTCTACTGCTACCTACCAGTCCGCCATCTTGTCTTCTGATTGTGGTCATTTTTATCTCTACCTAGGATATCCTCAGCACTCTCTCTAAGGTTGGTTTGGCAGATATGAATTTCTTTAGTTGTTCTTTGTCATGGAAGTATCTTGCTTCTCCATTAAATTTGAAAGACAGTTTTGCTGGGTATGTCAATCTGGGTTGAAAGTTGTTTTCTTTTAGGGGCTTGAAATACTTCACTCCAAGCTAGTCTTAACCTGAATGTTTATGCTGAGAAGTCTGTTGTGATTCTAATAGGCTTTCCTTGATAGGTGAGTTGTGTCTTTTCTCTAACAGCTTTTAGTATTCTGTTTTTATGCTGTATGTCTGAGATCTTAATTATTATATGTCTGGGTGTAGGTTTCTGTTGGTTATGACTGTGGCATTCTATATGCCTCACTTATTTGTATATCCAATTTTTCCCCCATGTTTGGGAAATTTTCTGCCATTATTTCTGTGAACAACTTAGCTATATCCTTTGCATTGCCTCCTGCCTCATCACTAATGCCTATTACTCTAACATTGTTTCTCCTGGCATCATCTTGTAGTTGTTGGATTGTCATTTCATGCTGCTTTGTTGTTTTTAAAAGTTCTACCCTTTCAAGATTGCTATCTGCAATCCTTGTCCTGAAGGTCTGAAATTCTATCCTCAGCTTCATATAAACAGCTTTGCAGGCTTTCAATACAATTTTTTGCTTCTTGCATATCTCTTTCAATTTGTTTCATAGATTCTGCTTGTTTTCTGCATTGTTCATTCAAAGTTTCAATCAATTTCCCATGCTCCTGTAATTTCTTATCTATTTCTTCTCTAGCTATGTTGAGCAGCTCATTTACTAACGTTGTTACTTTTGTCTTTACATAAGACATTATTTCTAATTTGAGTTCCTCCACAGGCTCGTGGATTTGTTTCTTTACTTCACTTGCTATCTTTTCAGAGATTTCTGGTGTATGAATTTTAGGGTCCTCTATTTCATCATCACCTGCACTTGCCCCTGATGGACTAGATGTTCAGGATTACATTTTGTCTTTTCGTTTAGTCATTTTCACCTTTTGGGTAAATTCTGGTCTAGATGGCCCCTGATGGACTAGATGTTCAGGATTACATTTTGTCTTTTCGTTTAGTCATTTTCACCTTTTGGGTAAATTTCTGGTCTTTCTATTCCAACAGTCACAACTTTCTGTAGTGTGTGTTTCAGGATTCTACTGTGTGGTTGATGTTTGTCAAATTGCTGGGTACCACAATGAAGAGGAGATCCAGTCTCCTTAATCCCTCCTACCATGTCTGTTGGGTGAGTCCTACATTCTTTCTGGGCTAACTAGCCCAGAAGTATTGATGTAGGGCAACTCTTTGTTCTTGCTGTTGTTAGATCTTCAGGTTGTGGCAGGTCACCAGGTCTCCCTGGCTATAGTGTTTGTGTCAGCTGAGGTCCTACTGTGTCACTGAGGGTCTCATAATTTCTTTTAATTTCCTCTAAATTGGGGCGGGGCAATATTGGCGTACTCCTCAACCTGTCTGATGTTCTCTGTGGGGGGGGTTACCCACTCTTTTGTCAGGTTAGCCAAGGTCTTACACTTGGAGGGAGTTTCACTTCCGCCCCTATTTACCCACTGCAAGCCTCTATTTTATAGGGCAAACTCACCGCACTGACTAAAGCTTGATGAGGTCTTCTGTTGGGGTGAGGGGTTCCTGAGCTTCTCATCGAGTCAGCATGGTAGTCTACTGTAGTCCAGTATTCCTGTTGGAAGGGCGGATTCAGCAGATGTGGTCTTAGGCAGCTCCGGCCCTCCACAACCAGTCTCCTGGATGTTCCTTGCAGGCAAAGGGCGGGCCTAGCTGTCCCCAGCAGCCCCAGAGAGTGCTGTCCCATGATGTTCTCTGAGGGCAAAGGGTGGGCCTAGCTGTCCCCAGCAGCCCCAGAGGGCGCCGGTCCGAGATGTTCTCTGTGGGCGGAGGACGGGCCTAGCTGGTCCGGCAGGCCCAGAGAGCACCGGTCCTGAGATCAGCATTTTCAATTTTGAAAAAAAATTTTACATTGTTTTATGTGATGATCCTTGCAAGTTTTGGTGGAAAGTAGCAATATCACTAGTCGTAAGCCCTCTCTAAGAAAACTGTTTTTCAGGGATATCTTCTGTGTGCAGGAGAGTCTTGGTTTGATCCTACCTTCCCAATTAATTGAGAGTGAAATGTTGGTTTCTGTTTGGCTCAGTTCCCAGTCCTTTCATGTAGGGCCATGGTGGGGCCCTAGAGCTTCCCAATATTATTACACAAAAGAGAGCAACTGATTACAACAGATGTGACATCCTAGCTGTGGTACTACAGTTAGCAATGATGATAGCACCAAGCACAGTTTAGAAATTGACAAACTATGGTTAACTATTGATTTTGTACTTTATCCCACAGAAGCAAAGTCTATAGTTATGTAACTTAACTAGTCATAAATTAGGGGTTTGTATGCAAAGTGTTTCCCTTTGTCAGACTGAATTTTTCCTGGGTTCCTCCAGACACACTGGTTGCCATGTTCCTGTCGCTTCATGCACTGGTGTCCCATGATGCAGGGGAATGGGCCAGGCATCTGGGTTCCTCTGGACTGAGGTTCCTGGGGTGATGGAGCAAGGTTTCTCCCCTAACTGTGTCTTTTTAATGCTCACGAGTGTGTAGCCCCTGGGAAAAGTGAAAACCATACAATGTTTCTCAGGGTAGAGACTCAGCACAGGTAGAGAAGTGCTTCCCAAGGGAAGCAGGTGGTATCAATCAACATCCTGCCTCCACAGAGATAACCAACCTATAAGAGAACTGGCCTAGGAGCTAGTGGTTTCTTTTAGGCCTTAAAAGGGGCAGTGTATGATGGAGAAGACAGGTGGAGAAGCAAAGCCACTCGCCTAATGAGCAGGAAGCACAAGGGGAAGAGGAAGGAGTTGGGGCCCACTCGTCCCTTTCAAGGCCATGCTTTCAGTGACCTATGACCTCCTACTAGGCCCCACCTGCCAAAGGTTCCACCATCTCCCAATAGTGCCTCCTGGAACCAAACCTCCAACTCAAGCCTGCAACTCAGCACAGGTTTCCTGGTATCCATGGAGCTGTGTGTTTCCGAAAGAACACACAGCTGGGAGCAAGAAGGAATAGTGTGTTGTGTAAATAGCTAGAATAAAACAGAAAGCCAGATATAAAAGAAAGTATCAAAAATCAGTCACATCCCAAAAAGTACTCTGTGAAACAACAATAGAAACACTTTTAAATACACACTACCTGTGTTGGAAACAGTGGGCAACTCTTTGAGGGAGACTGGAGCAGTGCAGAGGCCTGGCCAACCCAAGCAGTCACTCAGCATCACCACCAGAAGTGGTCTTTCTGCCTTTCCATTGTTTCAGTCACATCCAGAAAAGACTGTCCAACTGGAGAGCAAATCCGGGAGCAGAAAACTGAAATCTGTCAGATTCCTACTGATGTCAGTTTGTTTAAAAAAGAACCTTGAACATGAACAGATTAGTCAGCAATAACTAGAAAAGTCCTGTCATCTTAACATCGGTGAATCTCTTCCACAGAAGCCCTAGGCAGGCACAAGAGGATGGCTGTTAATCTGGATAGGGTGAATTTAGATGCCAGCGTGGCCCAGATATCAGAAAACTTTCTTCAGAGAAGCTGTTTACCTATTTAATTGTCTTCTTGAGGAGCAGGGTAGGGAGAGAAGCCCATCATCTGTAGAGTCTTGAAACTAGGCTAAATAAAATGCTGAAAAAATACTCCAGGAGAGTCGGTACTTACGCCTGCAGGATGGACCCAATTACCTACCAGTTCTTTTCCATCTCCAATGGTTGTGCTCCTTGCTATTCTTTTATGACACTAACCTCTCTCCCTCCTGCAGTTTCAGGACACCCTGTGCTTCTGTACCAAGTGTGGCAAATTGTGCTTAATGACACAAAATGGAAGATCCAGGAGGGCACTCTTCTTAAAGGAGAGACTTCTTTTCCATCTATTCACTTCTTTTCCATCTATTCACTTCTTTTAGTATCTCATGTGTCTTTTCAGGGTGTTTCTATGTGGGATGACTATAAAATTTTTGATGAGCATATCTGTAATTGGTCTACAATTAGACATTCAGGTTGTGTAGAATTCAAAACTTAATACAAATTCTAATCTGTTCTTTTAAATTTGCCTTTTCCCCAAATTCCTGCCACACTATTCAAATTCTTCTACAGACTATTGGGCTTTTATGTTATTAAACTAAGTTTAAAAGACTCTTTGCATACTAAAAAGTACCAGAAATACATTTTAGTAATGAGCACAAATGTTCCACAATCTCAGCATCTCTTAAAACTGAAATTTTATTGATGTTTCTCTCATACAATGTAACTCAGACTGTTTTCTAGGAATATAAACTTTTCACAGTTCAGTGGGAATTATTCTCCATAAAATGCCAGGGAATCTGCCACCCCATGGACAGAAAAGGCCATGCCTGCGCTCTTCTGTGTGCCTGTGTCCTGATGAGATGAGCAGAGCTCTCCCAGGCTGCAGGGAGGGAGATCAGGCACGGATGAGAAGCTGTCTCTGTGCCTGGTTTTCACTGCTCTGCTGGAGCAGCCTCACGTGTCATCCCACAGAGAGGAGCGACTATCCTCCCAACTGAGACACTCCCATGGCCTCTGCCAAATGGCACCCAGGCTGGACCCCAGGGATAATGCCCTGCCACGCTCTACCCACTGTACTTGTCTCTCTGGAGGAAGCGGCCCCTCGCAGTCACTTTCCCCATCCCTCTCACCTCCTGAGCTGGTCGCTTCTGTCCCACTCTTAGTTCTTCTTCAGGGAAGTCTTGCCGTAGACCTGTTTGCCGCCAGCCATGCCTGGATAACTCTGCCTGGATTGCTCAGCAACAGTCCTTTCTGTGGGGCCCTGTGTTCACTGCAACCCCTTGCTTAGCATTCTTCACAGCCACAGGCTAGAAAACTTTTCAGCATGAACCAAAACCAGAAACTGTGTACACTAAAATTAAAGCCTCTGTATTAAAACAGCAATTCAAAGCAAAATTAAAAAGAATCCTCTGGGTAAATTTTTACATGTATTACCAAAAGAGACTGCTTTCTTTATGTATTTCATGCATTAGTATGCTTAGATTAGGTTTTAAATCAGTAAGAAAAAATATGAACTGAAAACTTTTTCATCAGATTCAGTTTGAGACCTTCTTACATATTTCATGTCCTGAAGTAAAGAAGTCTTGGTTTCAAACAATTCTAAAGGAAAGAAAATGGTATCACCTGATAGGACCTTGTTAACTTGAAAGCAGGAATGCTGAATGCAGAGGGGAAAAAGAGAAACACATCAAAAGGTTAGTGGAGGTTATCTCTAGATTGCAGAACTGATTCTCTTTATTTTTTTCTTTATGTTTATCTGTATGTTTTTACATTTTTGTGAATATAAAAACCTAAACTTTAAGGCTCACACCGCAGAACCTCAAACCTGGACACACTGCCATCTGGAAGGCACGCCCCTCCCCCATAAGTGTGGCATCCTGCCCTCTGTCCTTCATACAGTCTCTTCCTACTTGGGAACTCCTTTGGGTACATCCTGGGTGCACAGAAAAACATAAGACACATCAAAAATAGCAGCCCTGACTCCCCTTAAGAAAACCTGCAAATGCCACAAATCTCCCATTGATGACAGAGGTGACAGAGAACCCTAGTGACAGCGCCATCAAGGACACAGTTACTGCACAAGACAGTGGAATGGCTGTAAAAGGGCAGCCCAAGCCCTCTATCCATCTCTTGCAAACCATCCTCTCCCCACTATATTCACACACTTCTTATGCAACTCCTCGTGTACCCTTAACACTAGTGGTTACTGATAAGTCAAGTGTGAGCCACTTCCAACTAGCACAAAAAGCAAGATTTTACATCTGAAAACATATGGAGTATATTCCCAGGGCCAGTCTCCATGGGCAAGGGTGGCCCCTGGACCTGCCCTGGGACATCCTGCAGGTGAGAAAAGAACATTGATGTTCCCGTGGGCAATACAGGCCAGAATGCAGCAGAGATGGGGGACAGTGAGTGACATTGGGCCTTGTCCTCTCCTCTCCCTCCTTGCACTACATGCACTAGGCGAGCCCACATCAGAGTGTTCATCTCTTGGGAAGCAGACAGGATGAGACTGTCGTGCTGGACCCTCTCTGCCCAGGACCCTATGGCCTCGCATTTTCCAAGAGGTGTCTTGTCTTTTTCCACTTCCTCCATCACTATCTAGAGCACTTCCTAATCCCAAGAGCATAAAAGATGTCACAAGGTAAAATTACAAGATATCCAAAACATTCTAGGACTATGCAAAAAAAAAAAAAAAAGACAGTAAATAATATCCAAAAAAAGTTTTTAAAAAATTACATAAGAAGTTGCAGTCATAGTGGAACAAACATAGAAGAGTTTAAAACAACCCTAATAGCTACCTTCCAAGAACTCTGGGGGGATACTGGGAAAATGAAACAGGAACAAGTAGACATCAAAAAAGATAGCTGGAAATATTGGCTTGAAACAATACATCAGAAAAAGAATGCAGCAGGTGCATAGAAGAGCAAAGCAGGTATACTAAGAAAGGGAACTAGGGAGGAACAATCAGATCAAAGCTCTCAGAAACAGGTAAAAAGCTATGAAGAATGACTCGCAAAGACACAGGCAGAAAGGAGGTGGCACCAAGAGTCTGGCAAACAGAAAGGAAAAGGAGTTAACAGCCCAGAATACACAAGTGCTGAAGATACAAGCTCCCAAATGGAAAGGCTGTGTGAAAGGGAAGGGGCAGCAAGGAGGAAAAACCCACTTGCACACATGAGGTAAGTAACACACGAGTCAGCCAGGTACCAGGAAGAACAGGTAGTGTAACCACAGAAAAGGGAGCTTCTGTCCTGCTCTGGCCCCAGCAGACCACAACCTCTCTGTCCTGTGGTGCTCCAAGCTGCAGGGGCAGTGCAGGCGCCTGGGGGAGGTGACTTAATAAAAGGTGAGAAATCAATGCAGACGCGATGTTTACAGAACCAGAGTCACTCCAGAAAAATGTTTGTGGCTGATATATCCAACTTGTATTTCACCCTCTATCTGATGTATGTGTATAAAACAGGAAAACAATCCTACTCTAATATTACCTTTGAAATTAAAGTTCCCAGAGTCTTACAATGAAATTTATGTCAAATTAATTTCTGGGATTCAATGAAGCTTAAAATGAATTCATAATGAGGCACATTTAAGAAGTGTAGAGAGGAGTTTGGAGGGGTTGAGTGAAGAGGTCCCCTTCCTGCCATTAACTCTAATTTTGTGATTATGACACATTTTATTTTAGCACAACACGTAATCTAAGAAATGATATGTTTTTTACAATTACTGTATATGCAGAATGTGTGACCAAATGGAAGTTGAATATTGCTGCATTATTATTATCGTTATTATTATTAGTCAATTGCATATCAACAAGGCACTATCTTATACAAGATATAATGAGGAGATAGTTCCTGTGTTATGAATTTGTATTTTAATTTAGACACACTTATAATTCCAATATAGCACATATGACCTGAAAAAATGATTATCTCAAAGTAAGATCTCCTAAAAATATGTGCTTCTGGCTCCTAATGATACCCTCCTGCTCCCCAGTGCATACTGAGCACAGCAATACTTAATATTTCATATGAAACATTGTCAATTCTCCATATGCAAATATTCATAACTTTAAAAGTATGTACTATTATGTTTGGGTCAAAAGCTAAAAATAGAACATAGTGTTTAATTGCTTACAAATGAAATTTCTAGTGAGATAAACAAGATTTATATTCTTATGCATTCTGTCTTCTTAAACAGCAAACATTCAGCAAGAAAACAGATACACAGATTTGTGACCTAGGCATACACTCATTGTTTTATCCCATCACCATTTATGAAAATGAGAAATGAAGCCACAGCCACTGTCAAAGGCCTGAGGACAGAGAAAGAAGTAATCACTGGAATCTAAGCCAGTACATAGAACATATAGAATGCTCCGGGGCCATCCCCACAGGTTGCAAAGCAGGTGATCACCAGAACTAATCTGCATGAAACAAGCTTTTGTGGCCTGGCTGCTTTAGAGGTCTGGATAAAAAACACATATGCAACAGGAAACACAATATCCTCTCTGTGAGGAAGGAGATACCTTTCGGTGCATCATTGGGAAGACACTGCCAGGGAGCACTTGGTATTGTGTTAATCACACAGATACTGTGATGCTATTTGTGTAGATGCTGGAAGTATAGATACAATGTAATCATATAAATAATAAAGATAATTAGATAGTTTTCCAGTCATAGATAATTCATAGGACAGACATGAATTTTGAAAGTGCTCATGGACCTTTTATGGACTGCTAGGAAGTCTCAAGAAACCTACCACAGACCTTCGGTCACGACAAGGCTTTGCGAACCCAGCTTCCTCCTGGTTCCAGCCCATTCTGCCTTTATTTCCCCTCATGATCCCATTTCCCTTCTTTTAATGTTTTGTTCCTCTGCCTACAACCTCTAATCCTTTTGGAACAAACTTACATAAATGTATATACAATGAGCTGAATGCTTTAAGTACTCACTATCATATACAAAAAATTTGTTGAACTGCTGAATGTTTTTATCAGCTAGATGAGCCAGATCTTTGTTTGTACCCCTCAAAATATGCAAAGTCTAAATTAATAAATATTTAGTTAAATAACTGCAAAAACAGAACATCACATATTTCATTAGCTGCTCACTGGGTTATTTATAAAACTTCCACCACTTGTGAAAACAACTTGTCCATGAGTCAGACACTTTTACATCCAAGAATTCCTCAATATGCATGGGCACTGCCAAGGAACTCACCCAATTACACTTCAGAAGAGTTACTCAATTTTGAAAGATGATGGGTCTTCCACAAATTTGCCCATTAAGACATCCTTATTTCTAGGAACTAGAACATGACACTGGAAGAGAAGCCACAGCTCAGTGAAATGCAACACCCATGAAATCAGCAAATCAGGTTATGAAATATTTACAGACCGCTGGTTGCCCAGGGTGCACTATCTAGAGAGCTCCGCCTGACTCCTGAGCCACAAGCCTCCTGGGACTGCCCCAGTCTGCCTGGCATTGCCTCAGATGTCCCAGTACCACCAGTGGCCTCCTGGTACTGCCTCAGACCTCCTAGTAGCCTCCCAAACCTTCTGGAACTGCCCTCAGCTCCCCCAGCATACTGCTTTCGTCCTCTTGGTACAGCCCCAGACCTTCTGGTACTGCCCCAGTCCTCCTAGTTCTGTGCAAAGCCTTCTGGTACTGTACAGTGTCCCCAAGGCCCAGTTATGCCTCATTATTAACTGTTATTTGACTGCTGGAACAAAAGCTGATATCTGTTAAAGATATATTTTTGTTATTATTAATACTAGTAGTACCTATTTATCATACATAATGATCACACTCATCATAGGAACTCGTACTTGTACATAATATATTTAATTTTTTCCCACTTTCCTCCCTTCCCTTCAACTCCTCTTCCCCTCCCCATTTACAGAAACTTTGTTTTCATTTTCCTCCTCCATTCTGTTTTTGAATCCCTTTTCCCTCCCTTCCCTTTCTCCTCCCCTCTCTCTTGTTCCCCTTCCCACTGGAACAAGTTCTTTCTGCTTCCCAATGTCTATCCTCCATTTTGCTCCTCATTTACCCTTAGGGTTTCTCACACAAGACAAACAAAGCAATATTTAAACTTGTGTGCCTTATTTCACTTAAAATTATGTTCTCAAGGTGCATCCATTTACCTACAAATAATTCAAGTTTATCCTTCTTCGTGGCAGAGTAGTACTCTATGGTATATAAATACATAATTTTCTTTATCACTCATCTTTTTATGAACATATGGGTTGTTTCCAAGATTTAGCTATTACAAATTGTACTGCTATAAACATGGGTATGTGTATACCACGGTGTCATGATGCTTTTAATTCTTTCAAGGAGATACTTAGAATAGGAATAGCTGGGTCAAATGAAACCTCTAGTTTTAGTTTTTACAGGAATCTCCACACTGATTTCTATAGTAGTTGTACCAATTTACACTCCCACCAACAACGGAAAAGAGTTCCGTTTTCTCCAAACCCTTGCCAGCATTTGTTATTGGTTGATTTTTCTATGATAGCCATTTTTTCTGGGGTGAGATGAAATCTCAGTGTTGTTTTCAATGGCATTTCTCAAATGACCAGTGATGTTGAACGTTTTTGCCTATATTAATTCATTTTTTGCATCTCATCTGAAAAGTGTCTATTCATTCTGGATGCCCATTTTTGGGTCAGGTCTTTGAATCTGGGGTGTCTGATTTTTTTGAGTTCTTTATATATTCCAGATATTAGTCTTTAGTCTGAGGAATAGCTGATCATTTTTTTTCCCATTCTGAGGGTTATCTCTTCATTCTGGTGATGGTTTCTTTTGTTATCAAAGACTTTTAATTTGCCATGATCCCAGTTATTGATCCTTTGTGGTATTTCCTGTGCAATTGGAATTTTGCTCATAAAGTCTTTGCCTACGCTATGTCTTCAATAGTGCTCAAAACGTACCTAAAACAGGAGGCAGTAAAACCATGTGTTCAAAGAAACACCACAACCATAATAGTAACAATAAAATCTGTCAGAACAAATGTCTTCCAATATATCCAAATCTCAGTGTTTGACCTTTTTGGGCTACAACTTCCCTCCTTTTAAAATCATTTCTCCCCATACCTGGAAGGAGACACAAGGCTGTGCGGTTCAGAATCCCACGTGCTCTGCCTCCTACAGGAAAGGCAGGACGGCCCCACACATCCCAGAACTGGGTCAGCTGCCTTAAGGCACAGGCAGCTCAAAGAAACACATTCATGCTCTAACAGAACTCAAGGGATCCTGACACCTGTTATGATTTCCAAAGTTCTTTCATGGAAGATCCAAAAATCATGGCTTCAAGACCCTGGCATTGAAATGCACGAGGCCAGGTAGAGCTGACCTCTGAGCCAGCCAATCTGCCAGGAGCACCTCAGTGAGAACTGCTCAAGTATTTCCCATTGAAAAAGGAAGACTGTGTAAGGACTCTAACCATGGTGGAGTTTGTCTGCAGTCAGCAGGTGCTGACCAGGCCAAAGCTACCTGGCCAGCACCAACTGGTAAAATCCAAGCAGTATAATTAGCTCCTGTCTCAGATTTGATTGTCTACTCCCAATTCCAGAGTGCTCCTCATAATTTTAGAGTCGTCCAGATGAGAATCTCTGCCAGATGAGACCTGGACTTCAGAACACATGTGGACAGGTCCTGAGTGTCTCTCACCAGCAGGCCACAGACAACTTCTGTGCTAATACCCGGGCACAGTGCTCAAGAGCCTCCAGACATCTGATTTCCACCCTTCCTGGACCGAAGTGCTTAATCTGAGGCCATGGGCCCAGAACCAAAGGAGCTCATGCCCCTGGCTCGTGTGCACCACAGAGGCACCGCCTGCCCTGCCTGCCAGAGAGCAGCAGTGTGCTGGGCACACCAAGGTGCACCATCCTCTGGCAACTTCCAGCCTGTGGCGTGCACACCAGGCCACAGAACCAGCTACTCGCTCAAAATCTTGTGTCAGGCATCTCTGCCCTAGGGCTGCCCCTCATCCCAGCCACTGCTGCTGCCTCCTCCTCCTCCTTCTCCAGCTCCTCCTCCTCGTCCTCTGTAAAGTGCTCCCCTATACGCTCTTCCTGCTCTGCAAGTCTACCCTGATCATAGCCTGGAGCATTCCTTAGCCACTCCAACCTTTTTGTCTTTTTTCCTTTTATTTCCTAGTATTAAGGATTAAACCAAGGGCCTCTGCACTGCACTACATCCCCAGTCCTATCTATCTATCTATCTATCTATCTATTTATTTTAGATGGAGTCTCACCAAATTGCCAGGTTGCCCAGGCTGGGTTGGAACTTGTGATCCTCCTTCCTCTGCCTCCCAGAATGCTGGCATTCCAGGCACGTACCACCACACCTGGCTATCTTCTTCACTTTTCGCAGCTTCCAGTATTAATTTCATTGTAATATCTTCTTTCCAGATGACCCTAATGACATAATTTGGGAAGAAAATCATCTTCATTTTTATGAATCTCCAAGACTTCAAATGTCCTTTGACTAGGAAAGTGCCACACACCACAGAGGCTTGGGCAGTGCTGTGCTTTTGTCTGAAGTAACAATCACAGCACCTCCTCCTGACTTTGCCTTGTACCTGCACCCTTGCCGCACAAACATGCCATACTGCATGCAATGGTCTCACCGTCCCGTTATCACAGCTCACGTATCACCATATTGGCTATTCTGTGTTTTGATAACTGTGCTTGCATTTAGTGTCTTTGTCATCTACCCATTCTGTTGTATGCATGTTAAAGCCTTATTCTGAGAAACAGTCCATCGGTTTCACCCCTAGCCAGCCACATCACATCACACCTGCACAAGGACCGTCCAGTTTGCAGGGTGAAATGTCTCTGGCAGACTGCACAGGAGAATGGTGGCAGAAGACAAGTGGTTTATCTTTACTCTTCTAGCTTGATCCTCAAGCACTATGGCAAATGGAGCTCTCACCACCTTTGCTCATTCTCCTCTGAGCTGGGAGGAATCAGCTCAGTCCCCTTCCTGCTGGCATCTCAGTGTCCCCTCAGGTGCAGCTTACCTGAGCCAACTGCTCGCCAGCTTCCCAGGTGTGATACGTAGGACAGCCTGCCGTACTCACCCAGTGGCATCATTTTTCAATTCATAGAAAGCCTCAAGTTTTCCTCCTGCAGTTTTGCCAGAATCCATGGCAGAAAAGAAACCATGCTCCCACCAGAGTGGCCCTTAAAAGCACTGCTGAACCCCCTTTTCCTGTCTGGCTTTCCTGTTCTAACCACTGCACTCAGCTGCATAACCCCTCACCAGCAATTCTCACAGGCATCCTGTCCTCCTGCCAGTGCCACCCAACACTGGCACACACACACAATGAAGGGCACAGATTTCAAAAGCTATTCCAGGGAAAATCCCAGCCTTTCCCATGTTCTTGAACATATGCCAAACACACAACTGTGCTTGCTTCCTCCCAGCCTGGATTGCAGCGCTGTGCTCTTTGCCTGAGCTCAGTGCGGCCCCAGTTCCTCCTGCAGGCCCTGGCCTGTGCCAGATCTCCACAGCTCCTCCATGCAGTGGCTCCAGGTAGCCACCTGCAGCCACTTAGTTATCCCGTCTGCTCCCGACATTGCCCCTTGGAACCGTTCCTGAGTGTTCAGCACCAAACAGCAGTAAATGGGCTGCTGCACACTGTGACCACAGTCAGAAAGCTAGCATTTGTCCCCACTTATCAGAAATGTCTAAGTTAACACTTGCAGGATGTTATTTCTACCCACAGAATAGCCATAGATCCCACTTGTTCGGTTTCAAGCTCAAGTGCAAAGTCACTGAGTGTATAATGAGTGTCCAGTCTGATAATGCATTGAGGTGAATCACACACCTTTTCTGCTTGTGTGCCTGAAAATAAGGAGCAAGACACGGTAAGAAGCAGCAGACATCTGCATGAGGTATGTAGGAGCAGCCTCCTCCCACAACACTAGAATTTAAAAATTCTCCACTTGTAGAACTCAAAGGTGCACATAACGGTAAACCTGTTCTGGCCGTAAGCAAGAAAGGCAGAGTGCAGGAAGGCCTGTGACAACCTCTAGTCACCATCAAAGCCATCTCAGAATGTTTTTCCTTGGGTTGTGCAAGCTCGGAGCACGCCCTTCAGGACCACAGACTCTTGGAGCTTGAACTGGCAGCTCAGGCATAACACCCAGATCTGCAGCCATGTTGCTTTTCTGACCAGCTGCCTGACTCAGTCTCTGATCTGCAGTGAGAATGGCCTTGATCAGCATGAAAGCAGAGCCCACAGGGAGCGGCACGCCTCTACCCAAGACCACACGCAGCCTCGCGTGCCTGTTGGCTGGGACAGCACGGTAAGAAAGAACTTTAGCCCTGTCTTGCAAGCACCAGCACTGGAAGTATTCCAGGGTGAATGCAAAGCCTTCATGTCTGTGATTCCGGTCTCCTCACGTGTCAAGCAGGGCGCTGCTCCTTGTATTGTGGGGATGTTTGAGTCTTCAGGGAGATGGTGAGTGTAAGGCGCCTGTGCACACCAGCCAAGCCCTGGCATAAAGAGCTGGGTGCACTGCCAGGCCAGAGCCACATAAGCAGTAGAGCCCCACGGACTCTGGTATACGTGCAGTCCTGGTCTTCTGTCTTCACTGTGTCTGAGAAATGAAAATTGTGACTTCTCACTCTTACTATTTGGAATAGACACACATGGAAAAAATCAGGCATTCACACAAAGCCACAAGACAGGCTGGGGGTGCATTGCCCTGTGTGCATAGGGTCCCTGCTCCTCTGCTCCTACAGGGCCCTGCCTCATAGTCCCCTCACTTTGGGGCAGGTTGCCCCATGAGTGATGGCCTCACTGATCTCCTGAGCTATCATGTACGGTGCCTGAAGCCAAGGGCAGTACCTTCGATAGTAACAACACTGTTACTGGTTTACTTGGCATCTCTGAGCCAGACACTTCATAAAAATGGTGTTATGAAAAAACATTACAAAATAGGAATTGCCGTTTCATACTCGAGGGAATGGAGGTCTAAAGAGATGCAGTACTGCGTCGAGTCGTGTCCAGTCTGTGGGAAGCCAGCATTTAAATTGAGACTGCTTACATTCATGATCTTCATCTGCTTCTGTTGCTCACTGCACAAGCTGAGCGTGCTGAAGACAAATCCAAACTGGGTAATTACGGCAGAGCTGGAATTGGTGAAAGCATGGAATTCTTCCAGATAGAAGATAGGTAACAGACAGATTGATAGATGATTGATTCATTATAGATAGATAGATGATAAATAGGTAGACAATGAATGATAGATGAAAAATGGGCAATGGATGGATGGATGGAGAGATTACACAGGCAACAGATAAGTGGAGGAATATATAAATGCTAGATGATTATTGATAGATAATACATAGCCTTTCCATTTTTATTAATCTCAGTTTATGCCTTTCTTAGCCATGCCCAGTGCACTGCTCACTGGCCTGCTGACCTGAGGTCAAGCCTTTTCTAGAGAATAGGTCATTGCAATGCCACCATGCAATGCCATCATGGTCAGGGTGCATTTCCTGCACTTCTCACTTTGGGTTTCTTTTAAAGTGGAGGAAGAATTTTTAAGACACTTTCAAAGTACTGAAATAAAAAGCAGATCCCATATTTTATGATTTTTCACACTTCTTGCAGTTACTTTTCCAGATGTTACAGAACAGGAACTTTTTTAGCAACTTGCATGATAAGCTTTCAATTAACTTTTCATAGATTCTTTTCAAAATTTTCAAATAACTTTTCAAAAATTCTCTTACTCTTATTTCATCATTATATATGCTATTTCATTGAATTATCAGCGTCAGGAGTAGGAAGAGAAGCGCAGGCAGAGCAGGACGGCCATAGAACAGGCCAGCACCAGGTGGAGAGGGCGCACGGCCTCACATCAGAAGGGTGCAGGAGCCCCTGAGACTACGCAAGTCAGAGCACCTCACATAGCTCATCCCCTTAACTCCCAGCTCTCACTGACACACACCAGTCCTTGTCAGGACATTCCCGGTCCACTACAAATTGGAAACAGCAAAGTGGGAGGCAGTGGAGACCCTGGCAGAATGAGGGGACAAACCTGTGGCATGGTCTAGCTTGGGAGACCATGTTCAACCTGCTGCTGACCAGCACACACACAAATGACACCAAGAGTTACCTCAAAAGTGCCAATCAGCATCATAATCTCCATTTCAAAAGACAAATTTAAAACATACCTTAGGAAACTTCCCTCAGTAATGTATAATACTTCTTTATAAACAAACAAACAAAGATGTGCCAGAGTTTGAATTCTCTGGAAGACGAATACCGGTGGGCAGTATAGGGACTGTCACAACTCCCACTGTGCCTTAGCAATGGCAGGAAGAGAGCCAGGGGTACGTGAAGTGAAGAAAAGTCAAGGAGCATCCAATCTGACTCACTTCAAGCTCTTCATCCACTACAACCCAAAGGGAATGAAATAAACGTGATGCAAATAAAACCTGAACCCGATCTCAACAGCTGGCCTCTGGTATGTCTTCCAGGAAATGATCATCCTCTTCCATGTCTGTGCTGGAAAGATGCTGTTAGTACAAAATATTAAAATGATACTATTCCCAAGTCCCAAAGAAATCATGGCTTGATTTGATTAGGATTCATTTCATGAAATAAACAATCATACAAAATAGATGTTCCATCCGAACCCTGCCAAGGACTGACATACTCTCTAGAAAGTAAGTCTGACATTTCACAATGAAGGATGAGAGGGAAATGAGCAGTGGCTGAGCTACCTGTGCTGCTTTGTTTTCCCATGTGAGAGACTCTCAGCACTATTCAGACCGCTTCTCAAAGACTCCCAGGTCCCACTCTCTAGGAGGAAGTGAGATGCTGCTCCGTCTGCCCAAATGGAGGAGGGACTGGGGAAAACAAGGAGATGCACATTATTTCTGCATCCATGACTCCAACCCCCAGACTGGATTGCTTGCCAACACAAAAAGTTACCAGTGTACTCACCTGGCTGACATCTATCAGCAATTTCTAAGCCAAGATTTACTTAGTTCTATTAGATTGCAACCTCCATCCAGAGAACACAGCAGTGCGATCTGCACTTTCCCAAGCCATCCATGTGACGTCATGAAGCCCACGCTACACCACACAGTAAAATCCTAGAGAGGTGATGATTTTGCCTGCGATGAAAATGTCTCCCCTATGCAAGATGCAATTAAATCATTGTCCTGCTTCTGCCTTGTACGAGGAAGAGGTTCACAGGAAGCCAATCCAATCTAGGCAGAGGAATTCTGAGTCAATTTAGTTTAATTATGAGAGTTGCACACTACTACAGACTCTGCCCTGTTAATAAATGATCCTGGTTAATGAATGATTCTAGTTAAATTGTAGCTCTTTCACCAACCACTTTCTTTATGGCAAACTTCTCCAAATATTGGCTAAGTGTAGTTAATAGAGAACATGTGTATGAACTGAATTCATAAAAAGGTTCACACGCACAAAGCAGATTGAAGGTAACCAGTTAGGGAGGGAGGGTTTTCACTGTTTTTTTTTTTTTTTATAAACACATTCAAGTTTAACCACATACTCATTCATGAATTGTAACCATCCTCACCACATCAAAACCCTGCATCTATCTCTCTGGCCTGGTCCTGCCTGCCCTCATGTCTGGCACCTGCTGCCCTCAGTGTCCTTCAGACTTAGTGCTCCTCAAATGCATCCCTCCAAAGTTCGCGCTCCAGAAGAGGACTAAAGCTCATCCTTGTCTGCCCCTAGAGCCCCGCATAACGTCACACCCTCTTCCTCCTTGGTCTCCACCAGGCACACGGGCCTGCCTGCCCCTCTCTGAACAGCAGGAGTCCAACAGTGAGACCTCACACTGAGCAGCCACAGCGGCCAGAGGCATGTCAGACCCACAGGTGAGTCGTGGTGGGACTGCAATGTGGGCAGGCACAGGGTCTCCTTCACCCTGCAGGCAAAGAAGTCAGAGTCCCTCTACTCAAGGGAGGGAGAACTTCCTCAAAGCATTTTATCACCTCACCAGTGAACACTGAGCTCCACTGCTGTGCTTACACTGTAGGGCACCAAAGAAACTAGCCCCTGTCCAGACACTGTCCTGTGAGACAACAGAGGATCAACAAGGGGACATCCAGCAGAAGAGGGCAAGAGTGGGTTTTAGGGAAGTCATGAGGCATTAGAACCAACACGAAAACACTGCTGGAAGCTTTGTATAACCCAACTGTGCATGGGATCTACATCTCATACCTTTATTGTATGATCTCACTTACATGAAATTTCCAGAATAGGCAAATCCACAGAGAGAAGAAAGCTCACAGAAAAGTAGCTTGCAGGTCCAGGTGGACAGTGGGGGCACAGTTTCATGTGAGGTCATAAGAATTTTCAGCAAATAGGAGGTACTTGTGTTGCCCAGCTCTGTGATGGAGGAGAGGAAGGAAGGGAAGTGACATGAGGTAAACTTGGCTATCGCATGCCCTCAGCTGTTTCTTAACAATGCTGAGAGAGCTGAAGTCACAGGCAGAGCATGAACTGACTGGGTGAATGACCCAGGCTCAATGAGAGCAAGAGCTTGTGAGGACACCCAGACCCAACGGCTGCAGAGGAGAAGGGGACACAGGTTCCCCATTCACATGATCTCCACCAATAAAGATGTTGAATTAAAGGAGCAACAGTCTGAGGGAATGTATCTGTCACTAGTACCTGATGTTTCTTTCTGTGCCAAATACAAAAAATGTGTTTCTGCTGCCAAGAATTGCTTAGAAGCTGCACAAATCTTATTCATACCTCATGGAAGCAAACACATCCAAAACCAAGGAAGTGAAAACAAGATATAAAATCATTCCCTATTTAATGACCAAGGTTCATTCTTGCCAGTAGGTCATTAAATGAACTGGTTGCTAGATTAGGAGTTGTATGTAATATGTATGTTACAATATTCAGAACAAAGAACTGGTCAAAGGAAACTCCAACTTAATGACTTTGGTTTTATTTGCATCTTACAGGTGGTATTATAATGTATAACAGAAGATAAAACTACTCTACTGCACTCACTATACAGTACGGTCAGCCAGAATTACAGAGCTGCACTGTAGAAACCATCCTAAGGCTGCACTGCCACTCAAGTCCCTGCATTGTAAGTCTGAATGGGGGCATGAGTCTAAACAGGTCACCTCTGTCATAAGTCAGAAAGATCATAAAACAGGTAGGTCATTAAATGAAGAATATCTGTGCCAATCCTCTTAAAAGACATGTCTTGCAGTTCTGAACATAGAGGTGGGTAACTGGCTCACTGCGTGTGCCATCGAGAATGTGTGGGAGGACAGTTGCACTGCAAGCCAGCACACTGCCTCATTCTGACACAGCACAAAGGACCTTTCCTGGAAGCAGCCTGCGAGATCACACAAGAGCTGTGCAGCCACCTATGTGCAGTCTGTTGTCAAGGGTGCTGAGCACTTGGAAAGGAAGCCAGGTGGCCAGGTTCACGGAGCCCACTCACCAAGGGAAAGCAACACTGCACAGTGTCTTGGTTACGTTTCTCTCATTGCTGAGACAAAATACCTGACATCCAACATTAGAGAAGAAAAGGTTTATTTAGCTTACAAGTTTTGGAGGTTTCAGTCCATACTCAGCTAGTTCCAAGGCAGGGTGGCATGGCTGAGGGGCAGCCATTCATGACAGCCACAAGCACAAGAGTGAACAGGATAAAAAGGGGAAAAGCATATCTCCTTCCCTCCCTTGTACTGTACGCCAGCTATCCACCCCTGGGCGGGTGCAACACTCACACTACCAATCCCAGAACTAGACCAATCACAAACCAATCACAAATGTTAGATTCAGCTGCCTCCATGACTGCATCAGGCTTGGGGGACCATCCAAACACAAACCATAACATTCTACCCCTGCCCCCCAAAGACTCATGCACGTCCTTTATGCAAAAGACATTTAGTCCATCTCCAAGAGGTGCCAAAGTCCTAACAGTTTCAGCATTGCTGAAAAGTTCAACTCCCATGTCTCTGCCAAGATCTAAGACAAACTCTTAGCTGCAACCTTCTGTACAAATAAAACAAAGTTAAACATTCCCAACATTTGGTGGCATAGGATAAACATTATCATTCCAAAGGATGCAAACAGGAAGATACAAAGGATTGAAGAAAACAAGTCTAAAATGCAGGAGGGCAAACATTAAGTCTGGGAGTTCCACACTCAGTATCTGAAGCAATCCAGTTGTGAGCTCCAAAAGGCTTGAGTGACTCCATTCCCACAACACTTGCAGTGGTTTTAGCTCCAGGGCTTCTCTCAGGGCGCTTAGCTCAGCCCTTGCAGGTTCCCTTAGACAATCCATACTCCCAGGTTTTCCAATCTTTTGGGTTCCCCATTGCACCCCTGGCTTCACATTCACAGTTTCACATACTGCCCTCTCAGAGGCACAGTGCTTGGCCTCCCAGGTCTTCTGAAATCAGGGTGGGAGCCTTTTTAACCTCTTTAACCTCAGAACTTGTGCATTCTCCATGTGCCTAAAACCAGAGCCACTCAGATGTTGACAACATCTGCTGCTAGCTAAGAGCAGTAGCCAGGATTTCCTCTTTCTTGGCTGTAGGTGTCAAGGACCTGGATCTCTGAACACTCTGAACTTGATTGTGAGGAACAAATTTTCTTTGTCACACCATTCTGGAACCTGGTGCAGCCACTGCCATTTTGGAGCCTCATATGGCCTCTGCCACCATTCTGCAACATGGCACTCTGCAGCTTTCTCCTCCAAGCAGGGTCTTTTGCTTTTGCAGTTTTGAGACTCCACGGTCTCTTCCTGTGATGCCCACAGGCCATCTTTTCTAGTCTCCTGTTTCTTCTCAGCAATCGAGATCTCTTCAGCTCTATCTTTGTAGTCCACAGCCTTCTGGCCAAACTCACATTTTAAATCATTGTTCTGGGCTCTTCATTCTTGATCCACAACATAAATCTGGCTAAAAGCCCCCAACAGTAGCCATGCCACTGCCTCGACATTTGGCTGCCTTGTAATTTCTTATGCCAGATTAATCAGTCCACTGTCCTTAATCTTAGTCTCAGGCAAAGTCTCTGGACACAAGCAAAATGTACATAAACTTTCTGCCAAGTCATGCCATACATCAACTGTAGTCTAACAACCAATGCAGTCCTTTTTCCGAGAAGTAACCTGCCAAGCCTGGTCTTTACCAGCAGGATTTCTATCAGCCTTCTGGTCTCCTGAGCTCTGACTAGACTCTCTCATGCAGAATAGCCTAAGGTGTTCCAGCACCACTCTTTCAGGCAACATCTCTGAACCTTTCCAAATTCTTCCCACAAGCCATTGCCAGAGGTTCTTGAACCACGTAGTCAGATACAATCACTGCAACAACTGCATTCCACTGGTACCAAATTCTATCTTGGTTACTTTTCTCTCATTGCTGGGACAAAACACTCAACACCAAAAATGAAGAAAGGAAAGGTTTATTTAATTCATTGTGGAGGTTTCCGTCCATAATCAGCTGGCTCTAAGGCAGGGTGGCATGGCACTGAGGCAACACTTCAAGGCAGCAGCCAGAGGAAAAGGGGGAAAAAACAAGATTCTTTTCCTCCTTTATGCTGAACACAGACCACCCCCCTCCAAGCAGGTGTAGCACTCACAAAATCTCCTTACCCTCGTCTTGCACAAGATGAGGATATGTTATGGATTGAGAACTGGTGGTCAACTTAATGCCAGCTGGATTACGTCTCCACGCTGCTGAGCATAGACGTTTCACCTGAGGAAAGTTGCCAGCATAAATGGAGACGTGAAGAAGGAGAAGGAAGAAGGTTAAGGCGTTATGGCGTTGAGACCTTGAGGCGTTGTGGATTCTCCTAGGTGTTGCTGTTTGAGCCGTTAGGTTCTCCTGGAGAAGCTCTGGTCCTCACACAGAGCATTGCTTCCTGGCTCCGGAGGGGAAGACATGTGCCACTTGGTCTCCAGGATGAACTTGTCACACTGGCTTCCTGGCGTGTACTCGACTATGCTTGTCATCGGAGGAGCTCGGGGCCTCCGTGTCGCTGAGGATGGCTGTGGTGCTTTTCAGGACAGCTCTGGTCTTCGTTATGATTGTGACTTCTTGGCTCCAGCATAGAACCCTCAGCCTATCAGCACAGCTCCTTCACCCTGCTGGCATAGACTTCCTAGTTTCCACAGCTGACCTTTGGGCCTTCCCAGCACGGATCCATAAAAGAGACTGGCTTGAGTCCTTCTTGTGGGCTCTAGACCTCCAGCTGGACTCGTGGGAGGCAATGTCATGAGCTCTGGGTCTTCATCTGGACTCATGTGGGGCATTGCTGTGGGATTTAGGCCCTTGACTAAATATTCTATGTCTTTGGTGTTGTGGATAGATTTCCTGAATTTTCTTGTGTTAACTATGGGTGACCATCATAAAAATAATATTATAAACTCCATGTCCTGATTCTAATTGTTCTCTGTACAACCCCTGACTGCAACAGGATATTTACAAAGTAAGGATCCTGGGATCCTGTTGAGTCTCTTAGTTACATGTCTAAACTTCTCAAATTGACACAATGTATCAACCATAACACACAGCAACACTTGGGACCTGAACATACCTGAAGAGGGTGAGGGGGTCAGGCCCCCCAGTAGGCTCATGCCAAAAAGATTGCCACTACTCACATGCTACCCCAAATATCAACTGAAACTCCAGCCTGGCCACAACAGCCTGGGACCTGGGGGAACCATACCACGGTGTTTGCTGTCTTGTGGTGTGAAGAGCCGTGGCTTCTGACAGTGTCAAATCATGCTTTGCAGTGAACACGTGGCCTTTCCTCTGAGGAGAGATGCTCATTTCTTCCACTGTTAAACGGGAGGGAGAGGGCAAACCTAAGTAAGTCAATCTCATGAGATGGTCTTGAGAAAATCTATTATTTGTTTTTATTGTTCTTGCTTTATTCAGTGATGCTTGACCCCAACTCAAGATGTGATTGTTATTAAGGGAATTATCAGACGACAGAGATGCTTGCCAGGGGGAAAAAATCAATAAATGCAGACAGAAAATACAGTTGCAGACAGTGGTAGACGCCAGATGGAGCTAGAAAGAAATAGCCTGCCCCTAATTAGGTGAACAACCACAGAAAAGTCATTTTTGTCTTGCCTCTCTGGGCTTCTATGACAGATAAAAACTCTATTGCTATAATCTGAATATTGATTTCCCCCCAAAAATTCATACACTGGAACCTGATACCAACATAGTGCTAGGAAGAAGGGGGCCTTTGGGAGCCACTGAGTCGTGAGGGTTCTCCCTGTATGAGTGGCATTAGCACTTCCATGGGAGAGGCTTCGACACACTCATAACTGCCCCACCACAGGAAGACAGAGAAGGCCCATTGTGAAGAATGGGTCCTCCCAGGAACCAGACCTGCCAGTCACTCTGCCTTGGATCTTCCAGGTTCCAGAACTGTGAGCAATAAATTTCTGTTGGTTATAAATTACTCACTCCAAACAGACTGAGCTACCCATCAGTGTTCCCAAAGAAAGCCCCACCTATGTACACCCCATGCGAGACGCAGAGCTCCGCCTGTTCCTGACAGCATCCACAGGCAGCCAGTGGTGTAGATCCTCTAGAGAAGCATCCATGGGCCCATTCCTCGGGAGCAGGTTCACTCCTCTCTCTCAGGGATCATCATGGACTTGCATATAAGAAAGTGATGAACCCTCTTTGCTATTTATCAGTCAGACACTGCCCAACACCACATGCTCGATGGCCATGGTACATCTTCACTAGTTGATACAGCTGCATAAATCTTTTGCCTGTGTTCCTAAAATTCCTGTGTTTATTCTATTACCCTTCCATTCATTAAACTGCAGAAACAAGGCCACAGGAGAAATGGAAGAAAAACTTAAAATCAGAGCCATAAAAAGGATTGTGCAGGAGAATGACTAGAAGGATGACTTTCAAAACTATGCAACAAGGTGTGGAGGGACACACCTGCAGTCCCAGCACTTGAGAGGCTGACGCAGGAGGATTCCCATGAGTTTGAGGCCAGCTTGGGCTACACGGTGAGTTCAAGGCCAGCCTAAACTACAAAGAGAGACTTTGTCTCAAAAAAAAAAAAAAAAAACAACAGAAAAAAAGGAAAATGTAGCATGAAAAGCCAGACGGGAAAGACTGTGTAGATGATACTGTTTATGTGATGCGGAAGAACAGGTCAAGCTGCCTGTGACAACAGAAGCCACAGTGAAACTAAATGACACTGCAAGCCTAGATACAACAGTTTTATTTCACATCTGATTAAAAACCTTATTTCCAATAAAAGAATACAATCAACACCCAAATTTCTATTTTATTTCTTACAGTCCTGAGCTAAAAGCTTAATGTAATTCCTAATTTACTGATATTAATTTCATTTCTGCTTTTAAAAAATAATTCATGGGTAGAATAACTGTTCATAGCATTTCTTCTTAGAACGGCAGGCTCCGGCTGCGTCAGGGACCTGTCCCCTGTAATGAGGGGCGCCAAAGAGCACAGCACCGGGCGGGGAGCCCTTCTGCTCCAGCAGAACATGGAGGTGGACAGACACCTTGAGAAAGCCAAGGGTGTGATACACAGAAGCTGTGAATCTCAGCCAGGAGCGGGCCTCGAGGGATGCATTCTCCTCAAAGGAGTCCCTGTCTAAATAATCTCCCCATTATATAAACGGACATAGAGATAAAGATGGAGACAGCTGTAATGATAGGTAGAAGTGTAGACATAGACCTGGATGATTGGATTGGATATAGGTTACAGGTAGATATAAATGTATGTTTGATGGTCCTATTAAGCCTCATTTTTGCTAAATGTTTATGTTACAAAATATTTTCCCTCCTCGTTACTTGACTCATATGTCTGAATAGCAAACGCCCCCATACTCCTCAAAAGTCTCAAGAAATTACCTAATGCGATTAAAAGGAACAAGTAAAGAATCGCTGGAACATCACACCTGCCGCCCCAGTGAGTTATCGGCCTCTTAAATGTCTCTAACCCACCCCATCAGTGATATCCTTATTTACCCTTAAGGCACTTGGCAGCTGCTAAATGGCTGTCTATGGCAGTTTGGTGGAAACAATAATAATACATTATAAATCAATGAAAATGAAGTTTTTGCTGTGATAATCTGATATAGATTTGCCAACATTTGTATGAAATTCAATTCTGTTTGATTGCATCAGCATATGCTTCATAGCACTTCTAGCACTATTGATTTTGAAGGTTCTTATCCATATGTCTAAATTATTTCTATTACATCTTTGCATTACTGTTTAGAAATAACCTAGGTAAAGTGAAGCCATTTATTCCATTTTCAGTTGCATTTTCTTCTGTTTCATTCTAGTTAAAGACCCAGGTTTTATTCTGCATAGAAAAAAATGTCTTTCTTAAAAGACTCCCTTTCTTTAACAATAGATAATGCCAAGCTAGAACTGTAATGTTCCCATTTCCATTTTTAATACTTATTGTTGTCATTGTCATTATTATCACTGTTATAATCTTCTGAGCACATCTGACTGCTATGAAGGGTCAGATTTTCAAATGGCACTTTAAATGATTCCAGAATCTACAGCTCCATATTAATTTTTTTCTTTTAAAAAAAAATGTGATGTGCATCTTTACAGAGGGCCAGTTAATACTTGAAAATGCTGCGGGTCAAAAAGAAAAGAAACCCCACGGGGAAACTTTCATCTCACACGGAGTCGGCTTCACTGCATCCACACACCGAGAAGTCAGGCGCTGTGGGGTTGGCACTGCCCACATCTACACGCTCCTCCCCAGGACGCTCCCCTCAGCTGACGGACCCATTTTTCGGGCACTCACTCTTTGGTTCACATTACCCTGTGTGGTGGGAACACGTGGGGAAAGGGAAAGTTAATATATTCACATAGCGAGGCTTTTCTGCTCTAAAATAAAATTGATTTCTAAATACCTGCACCAAGAA
This sequence comes from Dolichotis patagonum, assembly GCA_004027295.1. Lineage (NCBI taxonomy): Eukaryota > Metazoa > Chordata > Mammalia > Rodentia > Caviidae > Dolichotis > Dolichotis patagonum. Next base: position 27,259 of record PVJX010014147.1, read on the forward strand.
GTTAGCATACCACATGGCCTTAAAATATTCCAGTCCTGGCTGTTTCCAGGTTGCATGATGTTTACTTGCCCACTTGCAACACCTTCATTCACACATAGTCTGCCAGCTTTTTATAAAACAACCTCCACGAAGCAAGTAAAGCAATCTTTTACTGTACCAATGGCCTTTTAAAATGAAAATAAATCAAGTGCACCCAAGACCACGAAGACTCCAGAGGTAGAGAAAACATTCTCTGCCTTTAGAGATTGTTTCTGCAGTTCCTACGCGTTCTTTAAATTCACACCTGCATGTGAGGCCAAAATCACCATCATGTGTCTCATAACAACTTAAAACACACGATTTCATCCTCTCTAGTATAAATTCTACTTATGAACAAGAATAGATGGCCCACAACCCCTTTCAGTGAAATGCAATATAAAAAGTTGATTTGTTTTATTTCCTGATGCATCACTTTAAAATCTGCAGTTCTTATTTTTGAAATAAGTCCTCTCATAAGACAAAATAACAACAGATACAACTGTTATAAGTCAACTGTGTCCCTCTCTGCAGGGTGGAAACGCTGGTGAAAAGCAGAGTGCAGAACAATGGACAGAGCCTCGAGAGGCCTCGAGTGCAGCCCAGGCCTCCCAGCGACTGCGCGGAGACAACCCCAGACAGATGGCTGTCTCTTCTGTTCTTGCACATCTGCGGGGACAAGGAGCAAAGAAGCACCCTTGGGAACATGTTATGGGTTAAACAAACCTTTCACCTGGGCTTCTTCAAACTCTGAAGCTAAGCCAGAAAAATCAGAAAGCACATAAATATCTACATATGCAAAATGTCTGTAACTCTCCCTGCCTCTCAGAACTGTGCAGTTTTAGTGCAGTTAGAGGTGGGGTAAGTTCTCTTAATTTCATTTGATGATAAGGCATCAATTTCTCTGCAAGATAAATAGATTTGGCACAATGCATTTTCTAAATCATGCATTAACTTTATTTAATTGAAACTTCATCCAATCAAATTATGCCTCAACCCATACATATGCACCTTCGGTGAGTTCTCACTAAGAATTGTCAATAACAGATCCTTTTAGCTGGCTTTTCATAAGCACATAAAGTTTTAAGGTTAAAGATTTTTTTTTAAGAAGTGAAATCAAAAACTTTCATGACCATATTTAAAGTTTTAAATGTTCACATATAACATCATTAATAACTACGTATCTTTATTTGGTAGTAAATAACCAGAGATTTTAACAAAAATGTGAATTTACAGACTAACTCCTACCACTTCTGACTCAATTTCATACTCTTCCAAAACCTCTTTTTAAAGAAGTTACATATTCGGAATTTACAAATCACTTTATGCTCGACTATATGCAAGTCATGCGTGAGTGTTAACCAAGGCACTGCTCCGCAGCTGACACAGACACATCGGAGACAGCGCGCCTGCAGGAGACATGGATGGTCATAAGCAAACTACTACCTTGTTTGCCACAGTCCCTGTTACTATCTTATTTCTTTTACAATTTCAAGTCTGTAGCACCACAAAAGTGGAGACTTTCCTATATTCTAAAAGCCAGAATTTTTAGAACTAGAAAATAAACAATTTGCAAATATCGGGTCCAATAAAGTTGTCCCTTGTTCTTTCATATACATAAGTGCCCACACATGATTCCTTGCTGACAAACTGTACAGTTTGTTTGTTTGTTTGTTTGTTTTTGGTACCAGGGATCAAACTCACATCCTCACACTTGCCAGGCAGGCACTTATGCCACTGAGCTAAATCCTCAAACCCAACTGTGCAGTTTTATACCCTAAAGTTAAACTTAGCACTTGGCTCACACATGGATCCAACCAGTATCTTCTGAAAATGCACTTAATATAAGGATGAGTTTTAGATTTTCTGAAGACAGACCCACTACCATAAAGACAGCCCTCCCTACCCTATCGCTCCTCTTTCTATTAAAAAGAGAAAGAGCCATTTGTTTGTTTGTTTGTTGGGGATTGAATCCAGGCCTGTGCATGCTGGGCTGGTGATCCGTCACTGAGATACATCCCCAGCCCTGTAAGTGTTCTTAATGCCACCCTCGCCTGTTGTGGAAGCTCTTCTCACTCCACTACCACTCCTTTTAGTGTTCGGGCACACTTGACATTTTCCCTACCAAGACCCGGCTGCGGTGCAGTGCATCGTGGTTGCGCTGCTGACTTCTCACCACCTCCAAACCCAGGACTCCATGATGCACGCGCCCTGCCGTGCTCAGGGATGCAGTTAGCAGCATCTTGGAAGTCTGTGAAGGAGGCCGCATCTAAGGAACGCCAGCGTCATCCTCTCCCTGCTCTGTACCAAGCACCAGCCCCGGCCTTTCCCCAGACTTCCACTTCTCCGTCTGTGTTGCTGGGTAGAGACTATTTTCCCGGGAAGCATCTAAACAAAACGCAGTAAAGGTATACCTTGCCTTTGTGTACGGCTGTGAGCCCTTGCTGGGGCTCCTGGGCAGTCACAGAAGCTGAGAGTGGGGATTCTGCTGCTTGTAAGTAACAAGCCAAGGGTCTTGACTTCCAAACATGCTTGGAGAGCAGGCAACTGAGGAGGCACAGGGCAGCCTCCTGATGGGACAAGGACACTGAGCTTCATTGGTGGTGACACAAATCAGAGTAGACAGCTGTCAGAGCATGAGCAAAACTTTTCACTAAGCAAATCAGATGAGGGAAGCTATCAAAAACAGCAAGGAAAAACTGAGGACTTACTCCTGTGATTACGTTTCTCACTCTATGTTCTTCATTTCCACCATTAAGAGAAATGGTATTATTAAAACAATCTCTTTATTTTTATTTATTTATTTTTGTCAAATTTCATTACACTCATAAGGCTGGACATTGACAGATGCTTTCAAATAACAGAGACAGCAAGACCTGGCCTGTGCCCTTCAGCCAGTGGGAGCTGAGATGGAGTCAGTCTCCTGTACCCTAAAACAGGCACCATGGGAGCAGCTACCATTTCTTCCAGGGCAGGTGGGGGGAGCACCAACTCTCTGGGGACACATGCAAGACGGGGTGCCTAGAGATCACTGTGACTGTCGCTGTGATTTGCCGTATACAGGTATGGTGGGGGTGGCACTCTTCTGTGGGCTGCAGGGGTGACAGGGCCTTTGTCTCCCTGTCTGTCCTGCAGCCCACAGAACCTCTCTTGGACATCCACAGTGGCCTCGTCAGACGGGGCTGATGGGGTTACCTACACCTCGCATGCTTTTTCCTCAACCTTGGCTTTTTTTCCTATTTCTCACATGCACTTTCTCACTTCTGTGCTGCCTCTTTCTCCTTTTTCAATCTTTCTCATCTCACCCTTCCATTGTTATTCACCCTGTTTATTGCTTCAAGCAACCCTGACATACTGGACATCATCCGAAACCGCAAACGACAGGATGCAATAAGGTGGAGAATAGCCACAATCTGAGGAAAGTTCTTCATTCACTCTTGCTCCTAACTCTCTGTCTTCTTATCCCACATAGAAAATAAAAAAATCAATACCACCTCACAGGGCTTGATAAAAGCGCCAGCCGAGTACAGCAGGCATGCTGGATATAGTAAATTAAAGTGATCAAAATTTTCCAGTCCGCTCTGCCTGTAGCCTACATAAACTAACAGCCCTGTCTTCCTGGTGTCCATCAACTGGAAGCTTTATTTTATCTGGGCCTCTGATTATCTGGGGAATGAATACATATACCTGCCCAGGTCTGGGAGTCTCAATCTCTGTGGGAGAATAAGTACGGCTGTGCAGGGACTGCACAGGGTGATGGCGAGGGGGCAGGCACCTGTTTTCACAGATGTGGGCACGGGAGAGATGTACAGGCAGGGATGCGGGATGCCTGCATATCGAGCTCAGAGTATGCTGGGGAAAGCAAGAACGGTCCGTGGTGGAAAGGGCGTGGGCTCACCAGATGGCCCCAGCCCTGCCCCTCACTAGCTGCCTCTCCTAAGGACCTCGACTATGTCAGCCAAGGCTCGTCACCTGCAAAACAGTGAGACCAGCCACACTCACATTAAAGAAGGGTCAGTGCAGATCCTCAACGAAGGAGCCCGAGCAACATCTATAAGCACCTTGTTAGACCCTGTTTACACAGTGTTCTTCCCCTTTGTGAGCAGGCGACCACACAAGCGCACACACACACACACACACACACCATAAGAAACAGGAATATTGCATATTTTTTCATTTCTGTGGGAAGTAATTTTCTATCTAGGTAAACAGGCATTTAGTGTACATATTCCAAATTATTAAAAAATGCCATTTCAATAGCAGCTTTCTGTATGCAATTTACTCACATAAAACAAGCATTTAATTTATATTGGAACACAATTCATATTAACTTGACTAAAACCCACTGGGTCGCCTTCAGTAAGAGACAGAATAACTAACTCCACTGTCTATGATGGCAGCTGAGGAATCACTGCACCACCATTAGCCCAATTCTCCAACCACAACCCATGACCTTTGCTAAGTAACTGACATTGGCCCCACGTTGGTAATGAACTAATGGTTTCCATCAACCATCAGAGAAATAAAAAAGGAGCCACAGAGAAAACCAGCATGCCCAGGTCAGCCATGGAGAAATCATGGGTAGCAGGCAGAGCGGGCAGGGGCGCGGGCTCGGACCACCACGCAAATTCCACCCCGTGATGCACACGCGCCTTTCCAGTCCACTCTGCAGCTGCAGCTGCCTCTGAGTTCATCTCAGAGCTAACCTCGGTACCTCCGTAGCAGCCTTGCTCCAGCAGGACTCTCATTCCAGTGAGAGCTTTGAGGAGTAAGAGCAGCAGCCTTGACCAGTGACTGGAGCACCTGTGCAGGTAGCCGTCCGGCCTGCTCCCAAAGGCTGCAACGAGACTGGAGGTCAGGGGCCAGCACAGCTGACACCGACCTGCTTCCCATCAGGCTTTGCCCCTCTCAGCAAGGACACTCTCTGAGCTTAGGTTTCCCTCTATGTAAAACCGGGAGTAGACTAGTTTTCTACATTTGCATAACAAGCCTTTATTGAGTTGTACTTTCTGTAAGGCATTGACTCTACTGTCTCATTACTGCTCCCTGAAAAGTCACCTTCTCTGGTTTTCCTTTGCTCTTTGCTCATGTCTGTATTATATTCAGTCTCACTGTGCCTACATTATGGATGGTAATTACCTTAGCAGACTGTTTTTACCGGGACATGGTTCAGGACCTAATGGTTACACTCATTTTCGAGCACTGACACATGAGAACGACAACTTGATTCTTTTTCATCCTTTCTCCTCCCCTGCCCACTTTTCTCTCTCCTGCTGTGTCTCCTGGATGGAGATAGATAGATAGATAGATAGATAGATAGATAGATTTGTCATACCTAGCGATCATGTTCCATATAAGGAGGACTTGATGCATGTACAACATACCACAATTTCACCTTTTTAAAATCTCATTTCCCTACACTCTCTCCCCGCTTCTTTGGTCCTTTGGTTCTCTTCCCATATACTAAAGATCAATCTATTTCTTATTGTCGATCTTTTATTTTGCTCTTTATGTTTTGGGTTATAAGAGAAACCATGTGATATTTAAGTTTGTATCTGATTTATTTCACTTAACATCATGGTCTCAAGGCGCACTTATTTTCCTACAAGAACCTAAGTTTATCCCTCTTTATGGCACAGTAGTACTCCACGGTGTGCAAATGTAGTTTCTTTATAAATTCATCTGTTGATGGGCATATAGGCTGCTTCCAAGATTTAGATATTATGGATCATCCTCCTGTAAATATGGATATGTGTGTGTCACTGTAATACAATGCTTTAAACTCTTCAGGAAGACAGCTAGAAGAAGAATAGCAAGGTCAAATGGAATTTCTGTTTTTAGTTTTTTGAGGCATCACCATACTGATTTCCATAGTGGTTGTACTGGGTTACACTACCCCTAACAATGGAAAAATGTTCCTTTTTCTCCACAGTTTCACCAGTGTTTGTGATTATTTGATTTCTTGATGACAGTTACTCTTTCTGGAGCAAGATAAAGTCTCAGTGTTGTTTTAATAGGCATTTTTTTAATAGCCAATGATTCTGAATATTTTCCCATGTATTTAATGGTCACCTGTACTTCTCTGGGGAAGTATCTGCTCATTTCAAACACCCATTTTTTGCTTTTGTTTTGTTTTGTGTTGTTGTGTTTTAAAACAGAGTCTATGTAGCTCGGGCTGGCCTCAAACTCACTATGTAGTCCAGGCTGGTCTTGAACTCATAGCAATCTTCCTGCCGCAGCCTCCCTGGGACTATGGGCAAGCTGCCCAGTTTTTTATTGAGTCTTATTTTGGGGGAGTCTAATTTTTTGAGTTGTGTTATATATTCTAAATACTAGTCCTTTGTCAAAGGAGTAGCTGACAAATTTTTTCCTATTTTTAGGTTGTCTATTCACTTTGTTGGTGGTGTCCTTTGCTGTGCAGAGGCTTTTTAACTTAATATTTCCCCATGTTTAGTTCTTGGTGTTACTTTTTGTGCAACTGTGTCCTGTTTATAAAGTTCTTCCCTATACTTATGTCTTCCAGAGTTTTACCTATTTTGTCTTTCAGCAGATTAAGTGTTTCTGCTTAAATATTTAGATCTTTGATCCATTTTGATTTTAGTTTACTACTTGGTAAGAAATATGGACCTAGGTTCAATCTTTGATATGTGAGTAGCCAGTTTTCCCAGCACCATTTATTAAAGAGCCTATCTTTCCTTCAGCAAAAGTTCTTGGCTCCCTTATCAAAGGTGAGGTAACTGTGTGTGCTGGGGTTGCTTCTGCATCATCTATGCTGTTCCACTGATCCACAAGTCTCAAATATTTCTGCCAGCATCATGCTGTTCTTACCACTATAGCTTTGTAATACAACTTCAAGTCCGGAATTGCGGTTCCTCCTGCCTTACTCTTGCCCATGGTTGCTTTTGCTATTTTAGGTCTCTTTCTGTTCCATATGATTTTTTGTATTGTTTTCTCTAGTTCTGTGAGAAATACTATTGATGTTTTGATTGAGAATATGTTAAATCTGTGTGTCAGTTTTGGAAGTACGGCCATTTTGACTCTTTGGTTTTGACCATTCAGGAACAAGGGATATGTTTCCATTTTCTTATTTCTTCTTTGATCTTTTTGAGAGTACTGTAGTTTTCATTGTAGAAGTCCTTTACTTCCTCAGTTAGGTTGTTTTTCAGTATTTAATTTTTCTTAATGCTATTGTGAAAGGTATTATTTCCCTAATTTTTTTCTCAGGGGAATGAGACATGTGTCATTATGAGAAGTTTGGGTTGAATATATGCTAGAACATCTGGTATCTGAGATAAAAGAGTAGTAGCAATGCTTACTTCAAAATCTGAAATAATTCACTATAAACTAACCCAGTCTTCTCACTCAGTAATAGTTACTGACAAAAGGTTGGAGAAGAGATGGGAATGGGTACACACAAAACAAACAAAAGACAGGAACACCAATATCCTCAAAACCAAACAAATACACAGCGACACAGGTAGAGTGGTAACTAAGGACTGGACACCTGGATTTGATCTCACCTCTTTTCCTGACCTTTAGAAACAAACATCTTAGTATGATGCTTTTCAAACATGTATAAATACAGATTACCCAGGCCGAGTGACACACACCTGTAATCCCAGCACTCCAGGAGGCTCCGGCTGAAAGACCACAAATTCAAGCCCGATCTGTGCAGCTCAGTGACTCAGGGAGACCTTGTTTTAAAATATGAAAATTAAGAAGGGCTGGAAATATACCTCAGTATGAAAGTCTTAGGTTCAATCACCAGTACTGTTTTAGAAAAAAAAAAAAAAAAAAGCTTAAGATAGTGAAACCCACGCATTCATCAGCACCCAACACCAGCAGTTTCCAACATGCAGGGCCAATTATGTTTCACCTCCCAAGCCACCATACTGATTGAAAACAAATCCCAACGCTGTATTTCATTGGCAAATATCTCTTCCTTTTTAACATAACATACCACCATTACTTAAAAACAATTCTTCATGTTACCAAATATCCATGTCTAATAAATGCTTCTGTATAGTTGACTTATCTGAACCACAGACAAACTTTCTCCAAAGGACAACATTTAGGATGTAAGATGCCACTGAGCCTTCTTTACAGGCCAAAGAGGCAGCTGTCATATTTGGAGCTGTGCTATGAATGCCTGTCTGCTACCCAGATGGCTCCTGCAGCCTTCGCTGACCCTAAACCTTTCCCTTTTCAGGTGGGCATCACCACCAGGAAGCCCCTAAACCATGTCACAGTGACTTCCAGGCTGACCCCAGTTCTGGTACTGGAAATTGCCATCTGTAATGCAGGAGTTTCAGCTCCACAAAGTTTTCTTTAGGTTCTAATTTTCTACCTCCAATTCCAGGTTACAATAAGAAATTCAATGTCCAGAGACACTCTCTTAGCAACACATAACCTTCAAAGCAGGAACAGTCCATCCTCTGCTGCCAGGCAGAGACAAGCAGGTGAGAGGCACATTCTCTCCCTCCACACCTGTCTGACAAGCTGCCCGATGCAGTTCTCACTCATTAAACCTCCTTCCTGCCCTGATCTCCTTTCTGAACTCTGCCTCAATAGGAAAAGAGGTTCTTTCACACACACTTGGAGAGCCAAGTCAGATGTCCTTAACCTCTTTATCACTTTGAAATCCTGTGTTCATCCCCTTCTTCATGGCGTTTCCCCAAGTAAAGCCATCTAGATGTGTGCAAATCATAAGCTTGTACATACAAGGCATAGTCCACTCAGGATGGATCCCAATCTAGAAACCAGTCCATGTTCACCTGTCACCTGTTTTCAAGCCCTGATCACTGTGGAAAGCCCAGGCCAGCTACAGTGACTGCCCCACAGCATCACCGGTCAGTATTCCTAGCTCCTCCCAGGACTGTGTGGACCTCATCTGTGAGGGAGCCTGCCCAAAGGGACTGGGTAAGGCTTTTCCTCAGAAAGATTCTAATAGCCAGTTCATCAGAAATTGTAAGATTCTGATTTTTAGTCTAACATCTAATCTCACAAAGCACTTTACATTTTCAAAGAGAGTCTGATTGAAAAGGTGCCTACATTAAAACTTGCATTTGGTTATGCATCACTGAGTGATGGGGACATATTCTGGGTGGGTCTTGCTGCTGTGTCATGCTGCCGAGTGTGCCTGTGCAACTGAGCAGCTGTGACTGTCCCCAGGCAGCACCATCCCTCGCGACAGCCCCATACACTGAGCTTTGGGAGGTAATGGCTGAAGTCTGGCCCAGCCTACTTCTATGACTGACCCTCACAGGGGCTGTACAGGACAACAGAAAAAAAAAGAAAGGAAGGTTGGAAAACAATGCCCCTGGTTGTCCCTATAAAAAATGTATGGCCACCTGTTCCCGCAAATTGACATGTAATTGCCTCAAAATTGGAAGGAGGGAGGAAAAATACCTGTGCTGCATTTGTGCATTCATTTGTCTTATTTCCCTTCCAAGCACTTTTAGTCATGAACTTGACTTCGCCTCTGAGAGACTGTTATCTACAAAAGTCATTCCTTGTGTGCCTCTGGAGTGCATCCTGAGAGAAGCCACACCAGTGTCAGCAATCATGCCTGGAACTCAGAGTCCCGAGATTCCAGAGCCCTGCTTCCCTGAAATTTCTGAGTGCTAATCCTGCCACAGCCTCTCAGCTCTTCTTCCTTATACTGAGGCCCAGGGGCAGACAGCACCACTGTCACAGGAGAACGACCTCATAGCTTGGACACCAGCAATCTTCAGTCACATGACTATTTTGTAGGCTTCAGGATGAGACTCCCGCTTTACTTTTACAAATATATACAGCATCTTCCTGTTGTCTTACATTTGAAAGATGAAATCTCATTTTAACCATATGAATATTATTTCATTCACTTATTACAAAAAAAAACTAAACCAAATAAAAGGCCATTCCTTCTACTCTGACATTCCATCACCCTCTGCAAATCACCCTCTTTTTTTAGCATTGTCAAAGGCACTTAAGAAAAAGAATATAGTCTATAACTATTTAATGGTAGGTCAGAAGACAATTCTGGTTAGGTGCAATCCTCTCAATGAGAACACATATTCAACTAGCGAGCCTATTAGGTTATGGGACTTTTCCAGGTAAAACATGACACAAGAAATGTCCAACTAATGAGATGCAGGACTGAAGGAGACCAGATCCTAAAGATCTGTTAAGGAGGGGATTTATATGGTGACCATTTGACATCAATAAGAGAAAGTGTTTGGGCTCCTTCCACCTGCAAGTTTCTGGTGCGCCCTGTGGAAAAAGAGGCAATGGGGTGAAACAAACATCCAGGAGCTAGAGTCTGCATTTCCAGGATGGGGCTGTGCCTCTGTGCCCCAGCTGATATCATGCTAAGGCCAGGACTCAACGGCAAGATTCAGAGAACACAGAGAACCACCTCTAGACATAGTCTGCAAGAATGGTTTCTCTCTTCTGAAGTAAAATATTACAACACATCCTAGAAATGTGTACATGAGGAATTTTTTAATGTCTCACATGTTTTCATTCTTCCATTTTTAACAGAACTGAGAGAAATCTTCCCTGATATCATTAAATATCCTCCTAAACAGGTCTACCACTAGCATCTCCATTTTATACAATGGTATGGACATACCTTCACTATTCAAGCTCTACCACTACTGAACATTTAGGTACTGTATGGTGAGTATTGTCCTACTGCAGAGAATATCTTCAGACCTCAATGTCTGTGCTCATCTGATCATTTTCTTAGGGTGACTGGATAGGTCAAACACCCTATGGTTTGAGTAAGTGAAACCTCCTGGGTTCCTTGGTTCCCCCGTGGCCCACATCTGGGTAGCTTCCCTGACTGGGCGTATTCTACCTGCAACCTCCCCAGGTGAGAAGCTCAAGAAGCCAAAACCTTAGCTAGATGTGAACCTATGTTCCACCCCCGACCCCATCACTGATCTGGATTATCTTCTCATCACAGACAATGTAATTTGCTGTCACCCTTCATGGCTACTGACTAGAAGCTAGCAACCCTTACGAATTCCCAAAAGAAAGGCTACATGAAAGAAGTGACTTGACAAACAGGTGTCCCACTCATCAACAGCCACAAAAGTCTCTTCTCACCTTTGCTTCCATCTGCTTATTTAGTCTGAACCTTAATGTTAGCACCTATGTCTAGAAGAAGTGCTATCTGCCGAGGGGAACAAGTCATATTCTCCATCTTAAGAGCTTCAATCCTGCTAAGCCCTCAGATAACATCCTGGTGCATAAACCCAGGCTTGGGAACTCCAGAAACCGAGAACTCATCAAGACCTACTTGTCCTACTCCAGTGCCTTCCTCATCAGCTTTCCAGAGCACTTCTTTGACAAAGCAGCTGCATGACAAGGGACAATCCCAGCATGTTTCTCATGTGAACTCTCATTGACTTGGCCAGCACCAAACCCAACCCTGGGCACTGTGAGATCTGTGAAAAAGACACAAACAGATAACCAGACAGCATTGAGTAAGATGTAGTGCCCACTTTTCCTGAAAGACCCAAAATGACAGACAGCAAGATTTTCATGAGCGTTGGAGTTGGCTAACTGAGAAGGTGCAAAGAACTCTGAATGAAGAAAGCTTCAGCTGCAACTACATGTCCTTCTGTGAGGGGAGGAAAAGGAGCAATGGCAGATGGGAAAATAACCAGAAGACAGAGGAAGGAAGAGGCCCGGTGGGAGGTGAGGAGGCTGTTGAAAGGAAAAGCCAAAGAGCTATGAACACCTGCATGAGATACTCTGTTCTTTTTCCAGAAAATCTCAAAACTTGGGGCTCCATCTTCCCTGCCTGTCTTTGTTTTGGGTGAACTGGTAGAGCAAAGGAAATTCTCCACTTGATAAAATACTTGGCAAACATCAAGAGTTAGGGCCAGCAAGGCAACAGTTATGTCCTCATGGGTGGCATGATAGTTAACTGCATTGATATGTAAGGAACACCCCACCAAATTGACTCAGTGTAGATCTGGGTATGGAAGACCCATCCTAGGGAGGATTGTCACCAGAATGCTATGAAAGGGAAACAAAGAAAGAAGACGACTGCTTGTTTCTTTGGAGGAGCTTCACTTTTTCCCTTTGCTCTGCACGTCATCTTCAGCCTCTAGCACAGACCCTTCCGCATCCTGATACGACTCGCATGGGACACTGCAGTGAGCTCTAGGTCTCCACTGGACCCTTTTTTCCACACCTGACTCTGTGGGTGGTCACTGTAAGCTGACCTTGTAAATGTCTATATATTTGTATACATTGCGTTCAATCTGCTTCTCTAGGAAGCTCTGACTGATAGAGGTGAACTTCGCAGACAAGGACAGCAGCAGGAAAGGTTGAACGGACCTGGTCTCCACTAGCCTCAAGGACACAGTGTATGAGCAGAATGTAGAAAGGACAGATTTGGAAAGGACCGTCTTTGGAAAGAACCACTTATCTATTTATAGTTTCAATTTCAATAGTCCATGTCATTCATGAGTCATGGAAAATGCAAGACATTAAAAATCACCGAAACCAATATGGATCCCCCAACATTAAAATATTTTTAAATATTTTCTCATCAAGGGAAAACTTTCAGCCAAAACTGCAATTAATAATACTAGGGGAAGTGATGGTAGTAATTACGTGCTCATGTGAAATTCTCTGATTCCCATCCAGCAACAAAGAACCCAATCTGTGTTTTCACCAGCTCCTAAATTCCGTATTTATCTGTTTGCGCTGACACTCGGCTGGGCAGGCAGCAGCAGCTCCACACCCCTGTTCCCAGGCAAACAGCCCACACTGTTCTCCTCTCAGTTCAATTTGTTTCACCCTCTTGTCTGATATTTTCAAGGGTTTTTAATCACAACTCCAGCAGATTGATCAATGACAGATATGAGCAACAACTTTTGCATGCTAACGGTACTGGATTTTTTATCTGAGAAAATATTTCTCTCCTAAAAAGCCTCTGCACGGCTATGTATTAATTAAAATCTAAATACTAAATATTGATTGATGTGTTATCAGGCCATAGCAGTTGGGCCCTGCCACATTGATTTTTGGCTGTGATTTATTATCATATTTAAGAAAAATCATTTTGTGTGATTATACGAGGAAATAGACTTTAGTGAGGGTGTAATTCTTTTGTATCACTTTTGTTGTGTGGAGGACGGGCCAATTCCTCAATTGCAGTCGAGATCGTTGATATCCTTCATCTCCTCTTCTCTGTGGCCTCTGCCGCTAATGCGTTAAGCCTGCTTGGTCTTGTCATTAGGAATAATGGGCATTAGGATTACCTCCTTAATCACAACTGAGATTAACAGATGGGTGAACTAAGTTCTTAAAATTATCTAGTTATTAACAAGTATTTCTTTTTATCACATTAATAACATTGTTGTAGAGGATTTTTTTTCTTTAACGACGAGAATTAAAACAAAACCCAGAACAATGTCCAGCCTAGGCCCAGTATATAACCATTAGTCAATTAATCTTTGCTCTTAGTGCAAGAGTCATGGCTGCAGTGACAAAAAGCTGGCCATGAGGATAAACAGAAATGCACGTCTATAAAAACAGAGCAGTGCTGATATTAAAAAACATGCACTACGGGGGGAGGGGCCTGACTGAATAAAATGCCCATAATTCACATTCTCCCTGCAAGAACAAGTGGGAAGACATGGGGAAAATGTGTAATAAGCTGAGGCACCAACAGAAATACATCATTTCTGAGTTATCAGAATTGAATCAAAATACTCTTTACGCTTTATTTTAAATACCATCTTCATTTGAGAGATTAACTTTACTTTTGTGTCACATTGAGCATGAACTGTCTTCCCACTGATCATTTCTTTTGTACACAGGGATAAAGACAAATGTATTTTCTTTCATATTTGTGTTTGCACACTGAGTGATGCTTGAAGAAATAACATGGCATTTCAGCAACAAACACTCCCCGACTCACTCAGCAAAGCACCTAGTCCTGTCTTACCCTCTCCAGTGGTACTTAGGAAAGTAGTGCTATGGACCAAACTCAATTTGCCTCATCACTATTGGTGCTTTTACTATGAAAGCTAATATGTTCTGCTCACTTGGTCAAGATATTCAGATATCAAGGTTGTTTCAAGCTTCTAATGGAATCATGATAATAAACAATGAAGAATTTAAGAATCAGGTGATGGTTAAGAGGAGAAGAGAAATGCTTTTTAAAGAAAGATGACTGCTCCTATATTAAGAAATTGAAAAAATTTTTAAACCTGTAATTTAACTTAGCAAATATATCTTAAAAATAGCAGCAAAGACAACCTTGGGAAGAGACCAAATTAGGAAAAATATATAAATGCAGTAATCTTGTCTATATGGTTTGTTCCTATAATTATTGGTCAATTCTAAGGACGGCTTCATAGGAAAGAAGGAGGGAATGAATGAAGGAAGGGGAGGAGGGTAGCAGAGGGGGACAAAATGGAAGGGAGAAAAGGAAAGAGAAAAACAGAAAGAGAGAGAAGGAGAGAGAGAGAGAGAGAGAGAGAGAGAGAGAGAGAGAGAAGGAGCAACTGTTCCCAATAGCATTTGTTTGCCAGGACACAAGAGTGCCCATCCTCCCAGAGCAGCAGTGACCACCATTTCTACCTGAAGCAGATGCAAAGGACACAGACATGGACAAACCCTCCCCATGGTATGCGGACGCCCCATGTACCCACCAGCCTGTGAACAGCTATGGCTAAGGCACACATGCCTACTTGGGAACAGTGGCAGGAATGAGAGACACTCCAACAAGGAAAGATGGCCTGACTGAGGTCAAAGGTGCTGCAGGCAAGGATGCCAGAAACAAGCCTGGCAGTCTGGAAAGCCAGGCGGCTCACAGGATAGGAATAATGCCAGGAAGTTTTTGTCAGTCAAAGGATTGTGCACTTTATGAGTATCCACAAAAAAAATGAAGTCTGAGTCAGATCTCCTATATCAGACAGAAAAGCAGAGCCTGAAGCTAAATTTGTGGAAATTATTTTATAGGAAAAACAGTAAACTCAGTCCCACCTATAAACCCGTTTCAGTCCCTTGCTGCATGAGGTTGAGTTATGAAGCAAAACAATAACGAATGGTTCCTCTATTATTCCTGTAATCTACACTATCTCCAAGTGATGAAAAGATGCAGTGTCAAAAGGCAGGGTGGACAAGATCACTTCTTCTTTGACAGATATTCAGTCCATTACTGGGCTTTTGCATTTTACTGAAAAACCACCATCACTAATAAAAAACTTAGCTCCATACTGTATGACTCTCTACAACTTCCAGAGTAAAACACATTTGCCAGGCCTTAATACTGTGAACATACCTTTGCTTGCTTTGTTCCTTGTTAGGAAATCCTCATTGTCTAATCTTCTAAAATTATGCCTAGTGGTTCTGCCCTTCATTTTCTCTCTTGGCACAGGATGAGGAGGGATCTCTGAGACTCCTGTACAAATGTATCAATCTGTCTCATTAGCTGGAAACCAACATTATGATAAATAAAATGCCAGGGAAGGTTAGAAACCACACAGGGATCTGGGCAGCTCAGTGGGCGTAAAGAAAGACACAGGCTAGCTCAGCTCTGGGAAGCTGGCAGTTACACCTGGCCCAGGGTTCCACCAGTGCAAAGTCACTTGTCATAAAATAGCTAAAGGAAAAAATGTGAGTTCACATCAATGCAGTCTTTGCTGGGGCTCCTTGGCATTCTGTCACACACCCCAGTGCTATGCCAACACCCGAGTCCTGCAGAGTGGAATCTGAGAAATTCTTATGTAACAAGGAAAGACATGAAGTAGCCTTCAGTAACTCACAGAGCAGCCACAGTGCTTCCTCTGGGTAAATATGAGATGCATTCTTTGGGGACATGTTCCCCCTCGATTGGCTCTATTCCCCACCTTCCCTACTGACACTCCCCTGTTAATGTTTATATCTTCATGAGTAACGCTCACTGCGCAGTGCACAGTCTGTTTTCTGTTTGTGCCAGAGCACACCTGAGTGAACCAGTGGTTGTAGCTCCCTAATCCAATGGGAGGAGCTGAATATATGTGTCCCCCCTAAAACTCATTCAGTGAAATACGAACTCTCAAGGTGACGGTATTAGAAGACACATGGGGAAGATGCCACATGTTGATGAAGGCAAGGCTTGGAGTATGCGTCTACAGGCAAAAAACACCCCAGGGAGCAACTGGGGCAGGGTGGTAACAGCTCAGTGGCAGGGTGGTAATAGCTCAGTGGCAGGGCATCTGCCTGGCAAACACAAGGTCCTGAGTTCAATTCTCGGATCCAAAAAACAGAAGAAAGAAAAAAAGAAAGCCAGGGATGGTTGGCCGCCATGGAAAAGATTCTCCTCTAAGCCCTCCGGAGAAGATGGCATGGTAGACACCCTGATCTCAGACTTCTGGCCTTCAGAACATTTTTTAAGGCACTGAAGTGTGTGGACTTTGTTGTGGAAAGTGACACAGGATTAGATGTAAGTCTGATGCCAGTGAAAGTTACCCAGCCACAGTGTTCAGGGCCTACACCTTCTAATGTGGAAGACTCCCTCACACTGACAAGGACCACTGCCTCCTCCTCCTCCTCCTCCTCAGCATAGACACTCCACGGCCATGTCAGGGGCCAGAGCCCCACTTCTTGTCACCAACAATAGAGGATGCTGCTTACTCTGCCTGACCTAGAGCAAGTCATTTACCCTCTCCAAGCCATTTCCTCATCGATGACCTTCGACAATGTTCTTCATAGGCCATGGCACCTCCCAAGTTGCTAAACAAATTACCAACTTTGAATCTGGTATGAGAGTTTGGTTTTTGCTACCTTTCATGCTAACTCATGATGCTAGCGAACCCCAGGCTACAGGCAGTAGACTACATGGATGAACAAAACCTCAGTAGGCTACAGGGTCAGCACTGTGCAAGTCAACTAGATCCACTGGATGATGCCTCTCAGTTGCCCAAGTTTTTGTTGCTGGTCTTTGTTAGACACTAAATCTGTTACAAGCTATTGAATATACTGGAATTGCCCACTAAAAATCTCACAATATTAGCTACATTTTTAAAAATCAGATGCAAAACAAAGATGAACCTGTATAATTATTCTGACTCCCCCAAAAATGCATGGGGCAAATTCCACCTTCAGACCAAAGATGCTGTGTTGTACAGCCATCCTTTCCTTGCTATTTCCTCCACCCAGCAGCTCACTTAGGCTGCGATTCCCCGTTCCAGAGCACTGCCAGTCACAGTATCAACAGGGGCAGCCCAGGGTGAGCAGACATGGAATTCTAACAGGGCCAGGCATGGTTTCCACCTTCCTTTGTTCCTGAGTGAAGTACATTATGCTCTATCCTCCAATGGCTGCTCCCCATATTCCCCTTGCCTTGGGCCCCGTTATTTTGTAGAAAGTGCAGTCTTGTTCCCCAAGACAGTAATGTGCAGAAATGGGGCCTAAGCAAGACAGAAAACACTACCAACAACAAGCGTTGGAGAGGTTGTGGGGAAAAAGGAATTCTGCATTGGTGGGAGGGTAGACTGGTGCAACCACTGTGGAGGTCAGTCTGGAGATTCCTCAAAAGGCTGAGTCTGGAGGTCCCATTTGACCCAGCTATTCCACTTCTAGGCATATTCCCAGAAGATCTGAAAACATCCTACCACAGTGATATATGTGCATCCATGTTTATAGCAGCACAATTTGTAATAGCCAGATCATGGAAACAACCTAAGTGCCCATCAACTGAGGAATGGATAAAAAAGTTGTGGTATTTCTATACAATGGAGTACTACTCAGCTACAAAGAATGATCACATTGAGATATTTATAAATAAATGGACACAACTTGAGACCATACTCTTAAGCGAAATAAACCAAACTCACATGTATAAATATCATATAGTCTCCCTAGTATGAGCGTTGGTAAGAGTATATAAGATTTTATGGTAATCATGAATCCCCATCTCATAGCTTTGAAGACTTTCAATGTTTTCCTTCATCATTTGGAATGGTTTTATTCTGTTTTGTTTGACTTTATTATACGTGATGCTATGAACAGCTGTTTTGAAGAGAACAAAACATTATGACAGCTATTGCTGATTTAATACCGTCCTTCTTAGAAGTCCTACCAAGCTTCTATTCTTCTATTTCCATTGGTTCTATCTATCATATTGTGTCTTATTGGGATTTGAATATGTGTGAAAGTATAAACAAAATTTTTTATTGAAAATGAGATATTATAGTACCCATTGATCATTCTCTGTTATTCGGTTCAGAATGCCCTGTAATTCTTTCACTCTTTGAATAGTTTTATACTTTTTTGTTATGTTTGATATTATTGTATTTGAAACTATGCTCAACTATAGCAGAGAAAGAAATA
>PVJX010014148.1:0-45626 GCA_004027295.1 Dolichotis patagonum
GTCCCTTAGAAATGAAGATATAATTATGAAGTATTTATAATAGTGATGTCTTGAGATCAATTGTATTCTCCAAAAGATATGGGTCTAAAAACATTGGAATACAACAACGCTGAACGTTCAGGGTTTGCAAAGGTGGGAATTAGGAATGACCCCTATGGGAGGTAGCTGGTGGAACCTGGATGTTCCAAAGTCATGGTTATTGCACTTAATTTTCACTTAATTTGCACCAGAACCATGGGGAACTTTTCAAAGACTGCAGATCCATGATTCTGACTAATTTTAAACAGAACCCAAGCACCTATATTTTCTGAAGCTCCCAGAGTACTCTAACCAAATATTGATTTCATAAACTACTTGATTTCTCTCAACCTTACATTTATAATTTGTAAATTGGGAATAATAATTTAATAAACAAGAAGTTGCTAGCATTGGAGGAATCATTGCAATGTCCATGCTAATTCACCATATTATTAAATTCTGAATGGCTTCATCAAGTTGAAACCATATTTGTCCACAAGTCCAATTCCAAAATAAGAGTCCAAATGGGGAAAGAAATGTGATAACCCTTAGAATGCAAAAACAAAAGAATATGGAACAAGTTTTTGGAACTTGGAACAAAAGTTGGAACAATACTGGATGCAGAAAATATGACTTTGCTCCTAGGCTAGTTAAAGAATGATAAACATAGGCAACACCACCAAATTTAAAATACTTGGGTTCATGTAAAAGCTTGGCCCTTCACAATATTAAGAATCACAGAATCACAGTTCCCATAGACCTTCTAACTTGCACACAAACCTCTGTATTTATAAATGAAAGCCCAATAGGCAGACAGTAAATGTAAACTGAAATGAAAGACTCCAAAAATAATCTTCCCTTATGTCCATAAATCAGGACAACAGAGGACTAAAGCACTTGATGTTTTCCCAAGATTCACACTGTAAGCTTGGGAAAACAGGACAGTATATCTTGAAAACTGAAAATAAAAATAAGCATCTTGTAAAAACCACAGTATGGTTTATTCATTTTCAGAATTTTTCTTTGTGCTGAAGCATTTGGTAGAAATTAATTTGACCTTCCATCTGTGAAATTATTGGGCTTTCTATGGGCTTGGTCACACAATTATTAAGTATTGAGTTTAGTTTCATCATTTTCTTTATTACAATTTAATATTAGTGTTTTATTATCTATGTAGAAAATAGGACTGAGGAGTGTAACCAATTCATATTTCTACTATGAGAAAGCATTTAATGAGCTTCACATAAAATGCTACCTTGAGGAAATGTCACAACTATAATTGTATGGCTGTTTTGAATACATAAAACTTCCCACTAAAAAACAAAGCCAGGTACACTTTAAGTATTGTCACTGATGCTGACATTATTATGATGGTTGGTATCCCCAACTCCCTGGCCCCTTCAGGTATGTTCATTCTTTTCTCACAGGTAGCACAGAATGATCAGACAACTCAACAAGATGCGAAAAAAAGTATAACTGTGAAAAATCACCCTATGATACCACTTATTTATCTGCTTCCTACTTCCTTACAGTGCAAGACTTTGAGCCTTAAAATACTAATTGAAGTATTTTCTATACTCCATCTTTAAGATCTTTAGTGAGAGGTAAGGAGTTTCAACAATATTACCTGATACAAATTGTCTTTCCCTTCACTTGTCTAGGAAAAAAAGGCATAAAACAAATTCAAAAGGGAAGAACAAGAAAATTAATGCCAATGAAGTAGATTTCAGGTAGGTATCCTGAAAAAAAAAAAACCATCCCAGGCATTCATAATGTGGGACCAGTCCAGAGCTGGGCTGCTGGCTGGGATGCTGGTATCTTAGATGCTGATGCAATTTTGCAAAATAGGTTAGGCTTGGAAGCACATCGGTAGCATACATATGATCATGGAAAGTTTATGAGTTGTTTACTCAGCAAGCTTGAAAATATCAAGGATGAATTTGGTTCTTATTAGCATGAAGCCTTTTAAAATGACACTCAGAAAATTCTTTTCTGCTTTTTTATTTGCAATTCATCTTCTGAGTACCTCTGTACCACATTCTGAAATTACACAACCACCCACAAATTTCATCCTCTTCCTTTAGACAAACATTAATTTTACCTATCCTACTAAGCCTGAATATTTTGGCTGGGATGGAAATGAATGTTACATTTCTCTTCAGGGCTGTAAGCACTTATCAAGTAAGATCACCTTAGGTACTGTGGCGATAGCCATAGAGAGGTCCAAATTTTTAAAGGTAAGGTGTACATGTGAAGATTAGCTTTACTATTCTTTCAAGTTCTTTCTTGAAAAGCTAAGCTCCAAACAGGGCAATGTGGTGGAGAGCTGTGTGTCTCATCAAGTGCCAAAGACTTAGCGCATTCTAAGTGATCTTTACCCAGGTTCTCTTTTCAAGAGCAAACTGAATCAGAGGAACTAATGCCAACAATACAAAAGGAGAAATGGAGAGGAAGATGGCGTGCTGTTGAGTCTCCTGGATACGCTTGTTTCACTAGCTTTCCTGATATAAACTCAGATAAACTCTTCATTGGAGGAGCTCCAGTCTTTGGTGTCACTGAGGATGTCTATGGTTCTCTTTGGGGAAGCTCTGCGCCTTACTTTGAGCGTCACTTTCTCTCTCCGTTGTAGATCTCGTAGAGTGAGGGCACAGATCCTTCATCCTGCTGGAGCAGACTTTCTAGCTTCCACCACTGATCTTTGGGCCTTCCCAGGGCAGATACTTGATGCAGACTTGCAGGGGACATTGTCATAGGCTCTAGGGCTCCAGTGAGATTCATGGAGGACATTACCATGCAATCCAGGGCCTCAGCTGGATTCTTTGCATCTCCAGTATGTACAGATCTCCTGTACAGATCTGTACTACAAAATAGTACAGATCTCCTGTACTATTTTGCATTTGGGTGAATATTATAAAATAATCTTGTAAATTATGTGTGCTGCATTAAATCTTTTCCTTTATACACCTTGACTACAAGGCTTCCTTTGGACAGAGTCCCCATGCATGAGAGTTGGTTATTTCAGAGTTAGAAAAAAATTCTCTGGACTCATCCAACGTTAGAACAAGTCCATCCAAGACTCCGTATCCCCTTTCCTCAAGAATTTTTATGGATGTTTTATCTTTTCATTACAATAATGCTACGGGGTGAGGGAAAAAATACAAGCAGAAATATCATTCAACAGTTACTCTATGTCAGGTTCTGTTCCACCTGCAGTGAATCTATTCACTTAATTCAACAAACCCATGAGGTGGCTGCTCCTATTAAACCCGTCTGCAAAAGAGAAGCAGAGGTTAATGAGGGTGCACAGTATGTCTGATGACACTCAGTCATTTTTAAGACAATTCAAACTGTCAGCTTAGTTATGAAGCCCACATTATTGTTGTTATTTTCATAGGACATTAATAAAAATTTGATGTTGTCAGAGAATTCTAAAAAAAGAATTCTGCAGGGACTAAAAAATATTTTGTAAGACTCACAACTTCTCTCCCTCTCTAAGCAAGGCATTTTTGACAGCTATGTGAGCTCAAGTCCAGAAATCCATATTGCAAATGGTATCAAAGAACACATATACCTCCTAAAAGTACCTCACACTACCTAGAATACTCAGTGAAGCCACATTCAAGGTAAGAAAAAAATGGGCACTAAGGCTATTATTATTCAGCTGGATAAACTGAAGTCTCCTGTTATTTATTCACATAAATTTGATAAATGAGATAAACAGAATTCCATAGTTGAACTGTGTTATGGCAAAACATTATGTAATGTTCCACAAGCATCTTTTGGACTGCCTTGGATCTGGTAATTCTTTCCCATTTCAGTGGCTGGGAGATTCTCCCTACAGATGTCATTAGGAGTTTTTCAAAATTCTTTGGTTCTCTTTTCTTCTTCCCTTGCAGAATTGCCCTTTCCTAACCCTGAAGCTAGGCATGGCTATGTGACTTTCTGTAGCCAATAAAATATGACAATAAATAGCATGTGTTATTTTCAAGCAGAAGTTATGGGTTTATTTTTGTATTAATTTATTTATTTAGACAGCTTCTTATTAAGATGCCCAGGACTCAAACTTGTAATTCACCTGCCTCAGCCTCCTGAGTAGTTGAATTAGGTCCAAACAGGAGTTTTAAGAGTCTTAAGAATAAGTATATGATTCTAAATGCTTTTTATCTCTATCAAAATTATCATAAATATTTTGCAGACATGCTATATCACCCTATGACTACAAATAAGAAAATATGATGTAACATTCCATGCTGAGTATTCCCTGCCATTTTTGATGTTTAGTGTGAATGAAAGATTTAACACATTTGCTGTGTTATATCATGATATTTTAGCCTATTTTTCATAGCAATATAAACTAGACCTCCCTGGCTGATACATAGCCAAATTAGTCAGAGTTCAGTGCAAAAATCAGAAACCATTCTATATATAATCTCAGCAGAAATATTTATTAACAAACTGAATTAGATACTACAAAACCAATGCATATTTTGAAGAAGAAAGTTTTACATCAGATGGTGGCAAAATATAACATTTAAATCAAACCCATCCCTGTTATCTGCTCTTGTAAGTAAAGATTTATTAGGACACAGCCATGTCTATTTATAAATATTATCTGTGGTTAGTTTCAATATATGACAGAATCAAGTAATTAAACTATTTACTAAAACTAAAATGTTTACTATCTGCCCTTTACACAAAAGTTTTCTTATCTCAGATTTAGACTAAGCCTCCTAGAATGGATTCCAACAAGATCTAGATTCAACCAGTTAAGGAAGTGTGTTAATCAACATTCAATTGCTGCAAAAAAACTTCCTGAGATGACCAACTTAATAAAGGAAAAGTGTGTTGGGCTCACAGTTTCAGAGGTTTCCATCTGTGGTTGCTTGACCCTGTTGCTTTGAGTCTGTGGTAGCACAGTACATCATGGTAGGGAGTACATGGTAGAAGTTATTCCCCTAATGGTGGCCAAGAAGCAAAGAGAGAAACAAGGAAGATTCAGATTCCCTATATCCTTCCAGAGTTCACAACCAAAGACCTAATTTCTTTCTTCCACCCCGTCCTCTGCTCCCCTGCCCAGTAAAGTCCTACCACCCTCAATAGTTTCTTGGGCTGGGGAGCAAGTCTTCCACACACAGGGCTCTGGGGAATACATTTAAATTAAAGCAGAAAACTACCACCCCTGAAGCAACAGGTTGAGATGTGCAAGAAGAACCAAGGTAATTTGGCTTATTAGTACTGTTTACTGTTCTCAGAGATTCCTGGTAAAGTTTTTCCCCTTTATGACTCTCTTCTTGTCCTGGTACAAAGTATTTGGTTTCTTTTTAATGACGTTGTTTTCTTCATAAACAATGCTTCCATTGGTCCCTACTTTATATATGGTTCTTTCTGGACAAAAATTTAAATTTCTTAAAAATTTTTCTGCTCTTATTTACCTCTGATTCCCTATAAATCTAACTGAAGGAAGTCAGCAATACCCATACCACGGCATGAATGTTGAGTTGTATTGAAATTTCCCCCAAAAGGAATCAATCTAATACACTTAATCTCGGCCTACTGGAAAGTCTCAGTATATCTCAAAAGTACAGACAAACTCCTGCTGTAAACCAGTTTCAACACTTGTGAGCTACACGGTCAGGTGCAGTAACAGCAACATTCCCACTCCTCTGATACCAATCTTCTGTATTAACTTTTTCACTGCTAAAACATAATTAAAAGAAGAAGTTTAACTTGACCAATGGTTTTGTAGTTTCAGATCACGGTTAGCTGGCTTCATGCAGGAATATCATAGCAGAAGGTCATAGGAAAGCAGGGATTCTTAGTCCATAGCAGCTAGCCAGGAGGCAGAGTACAGAAACAGTGCCAGAGAAAAAGGGCTGAGGAACAAGACATAACCCTAAAGTTATTCTTCCATGATCTTACCAGAAACAACCAGAAGTGTGCTCCAATCCTTGGAGTGAACCCAAAGCAATTAAATTGATGCTTAATTCTAGCTGCCACATATTTGGTAGATAAAGCTATAAGATTCTCTAAAAGATTGTACAGGAAGCATTAGAGAAAGAGAAAAGGCATAAGTGAGATTAACATTATTTTTTAATTTTTTATATTTTAGCATTCCATTGTATTTTGTCTTTTGGTTTTGTATTTTATAACATTGCTTTTTATTATTGTCTTATTGTTTTCTTAGGAGTTATAATGCACATCTTTTACTTAGAATAGTAGAAATTACTATTGTACGGTTTAACGGGAAATGCAAGAAACTTTTGAGACTATAACTTCATTTACTCTAATTCTCTCTGCTTCTGTTGTCATATATTTATTTGTGTCTAAATTTAAAATATCACAAAAAATACTTTTGTTTTTGCTATAAACTATCTGAAGCACATTAAAGAAATTTCAAGAAGAAAAACAAGATAGTCTTTCATATATTCCCATTCATTTACCATTTCCAAAATCTCTTAATTCTTTTTATAGATCTGAATTTCTGTCTAGTTGTATTTCCCTTCCACTAGACCAACTTGCTTTTAGCATATTCTGTAGCATGAGTCTGCTGAAACAACTTTTTCCAGCACTCTCTTATCTGAAAATATCTTTAATTTATCCCCATTTTCAAGGATATTTTTATTGAAAATGAGGTTGATGATGCTTTTTTCAGCTTTTCAGCTCTTTTCAGCTTTCAGCTAAGACTATTGTTTCTCAGTCCATAAAGTCTTATTATCATGGCTTTTTAAAAATGCTTTTTGTCTTCATCTTTAGTTTTTGCAATTTGTTTGATCTTGATATACATGGATCATGTGTATGTATCCAGTCTGGAGTTTGCTGAGTATGATGCATCTGTAGTTTAATATTTTTCATGAAATTCAAAAGATTTTGGCAAGAATTCTTCTAAGTATTTTCCTATATCTTTATATTTCCCTTCTCCTTCAAAACTTCAACTACATGTACACTATTATTCCTGATAAAATCGGAGACTGTACTTCATCTTTTATTTATTAACTTTTGGTCATTCTTGTTTCCTCTCATCATACTACATTGTGACTGTCTATAAGTTCTTACTAAAAGGCATCCATATACACATCCCTCTTAACAATGCATTCCAGTGATGAGACATGCTCTAGTTTCCATGATGACATGGAGAAAGGACTTCTAAGAAAAGTACCTAGAAATTTTTCTAGCTGCTTTTTGAAAAAGATAATTATCTTTCTCTGCCAACAGTAAATACAAATATAAACCTTAGTAGTAAAATTTTGGTAAATAAACGAACATTGTTGCCATGGATCTAGATGATGCCTCATATGGCAAATTGAAAGACATTTCTGCTATTAAGTATTCTGTGCAAAGTGTGGCTCAATTAGTTACAGCACTGTGTTCAATGATATTTTATTTGTGTTGGCATGATTTTGAGTAGTCATTAATTAATAATTTATTATTATAGTTAAAAAATGTCAAAATATCTCGAGTAGGCACATTCTAATAGATAAAACAACATCTATTAAAAAGAAAAATATTTACTTTCAACCCTCGTTCATCTTCCCAAATCAGTTTTTGTGAAGGGGGTTTTTGTTGCCACTTACTGGCATATCCATGTTTGCTGCCTAAGTCTCTTTTCCATTTCTCATTCAACTCTCAATAGCAGCTAGGTGCCAGAATAGGTGCTTAAAAACAAGCCAAATGCCCCAGTATGTTGGATGCATTGCAGAATGGAAGGAGTCTAAATGGGAGAGAGCCTCCTTGAATATTATCAACAGGATCTTAGAAGATGTCATTCTAAATTTTATCTGCTCTAAGGAAAGTGTTGATTTTTTGCTAAAATCACAAGACAGGATTACAGATGGGGCTTTCTAGGGGATTAGAAAAGACAATAGAAATTTTCTGAGTGTAAAATTCAGCCTACTAATTTATAGTTGAATATTATTAATCCAAATTAAGTGGGCAGGAGGAGGGACAGGAGGATTACTCAGTCATATGCCCCTAAAAGAAGACTAAAAGACATACAGCTTTTGACCTTAATAGTCTCAGAACACACTAAAGGAAATAGTAACATACAAATACATGCCAAGAAGAGAGACGAAGAACACTCTACAAGAAATTAAGCATAAAAAGAAATTTAAAAGTTAAAGTAAATGGATCAAGATTCTAGAAGGATTAGATTTGAAGTATTAGTATTATATTACTAATGAAGGTAAATAAATTTAGGGACCCCAGAGCAACAAAACATACTGTATAATAAACTATAAGACTTACGGAAATAGAATTTATTCATTTATTCTTCCAATAAATTTGAGGTCCATTACTTAACCTATTATGGTTATAAAATAGTTAGCAAAAGAATTGATTCTAGTACTCCCACAGTTTATAATCTGTTGGGTGTAGCTTATGTTGACCAGTTAACCATAATAAATGAATGCAAGTTCTACTTTTTTGCCTTACTTCCAGAACCAGTTCTTCTCTTTCTCTTTTTCCCACATCAGTGATCAACTCATTTCCCATATATATTTTTTAAAGTTTCTCTTCTTGTTACTTGATTTCTTAAAGGTGAAGGGCCTAAACTCAATCCTTGAGACTGTTCATTTTTCCTTTTCTAAATAAATGTTTGGTTCACAATATGAGTTAAATTGTTTTACCTAAAGATTCATATACTGAAGTCCTAACCACTCTACCTCAGAATGTGACCTTATTTAGCAACAGGACTGTTGGAGATATAATTAGTTGACATGAGTTTATACTAGATCAGTTGTTTTCACACTCCAATAAGACTTGAGTCTTTATACAAAAGAGAAATTTAAACAAAGTCATACGCACAAGGAGAACACCAGCTTCACATGAAGGCAGAAATTGGCATGCCACATATGCAAGCCAACAAACTCCAAATAAGCCCAGCAAGCATCAGAAGTCTGGACAAAAATGTGGAATAAATTCTCCGTTCTCCTTCACAGCCTTCAAAGGAAACAATCTTGCTCATGTCATGACCTCAAGTGGCCAGCCTCCAGAAAGATGAGGCAATAAATTTTGTTCTTTACAGCATTCATTTTGTTACCTTTTGTCATAGAAGCTCTAGCAAGCTAGTACACTTTCTACTGCAAATGTTACAGTTTTAAGTATTATCTGTATGCAGCTCCTAAGTGTATATCTTTATCTCAGAACTTTCCTGACTATGGATACTCTGTAATTTACTACCACTGCCATCTCCATGTGAATGTCTTCAGAACATCTCAAACTCAATATATCCAGTGCCAAACTCTTGATTTCTTTCTGAAAAACTTGCTCACTTCCAGTCTTCCCTAACTTATGAAACAGCAGTTCCAGTCCTTTTGGTTTTCAGGACAAAAACCTTAGTGGGTGTTAGATTCTACATTCTATTTTCCAGAAAATATTATGGGCTTCACCTTCAAAACTCTCCCAAAATCTAGCCAAGAATGGTGATGTACACTGTTATGCCAGCACTTTGAGAGAATATACAAGATGGTCCGAAATTCCAGCCTAGATGATTTAATAATTCAGTGAGACCTACCTCAAAATAAAACATTTTTAAAGGGGTTGGAGAAGTAGTTTAGGACAAAAAGCCTAGAATTGATCTCAGATACTGTACATACAGATATATAGATAAATACATATAGATACATTTCTGAAACCTGTTCTTGCCCGTAGGTTCCTGCAATTATCATTTAACTCAATCCTTGCTTTTTCCTTGTCTCCTCAGTCTATTTAACATCACAGTTAGAATAATGCTTTCAGAATAAAAGCTGCACCGTGCGGATTTCCTGTTTGAAGTCTACAATGATATCCATTATTGTAACAGAAATATCAAAGCATTCACCATGGTCTGAATCAGATGGTCTGATAGCTTGACTTTTTTTTTTAACTTTAGCATATTCTTTTCTACAACACTGACTGGACAATTGATCATTTCAGATTCTAGAAAGTGTTTTGAGTAAAACTTGTGTTGACTGAGTTGTCATTTGAACCTAAGTTGCTTCCCAGTCTTAGTCACTTTCCCTTTTGCTGAGACACAGTACCCAACACTGTTATAGTTGATACATTGTGTCAACTTGAGAAGTTTACAAGTTTAACTGAGAGACACGGCAGGGAGCCAAGGTGCTTACTTTGTAGATATCCTCATCCTATGCAAGAGGAGGGCAGGGAGATTTTGTGAGTGCTACACCCACCCTGGGATGGAGGGAGGGAAAGAGGTGTCCTCTTTTCTCCTTTCACTCTGGCTGCTGCCTTGAAGTATTGTGCCAGTGCCATGCCACCCTGTCTTCCAGCCAGCTGATTATGCACTGAAACCTCCAAAAACTGTAAGCTAAATAAACCTTTGCTTCCCTAATTTTGGGCAGCAGGTATTTCGTCTCAGCAATGAAAGAAAAGTGACCAAGACAAACACTCACAACTTAATGGAGAAGAGGTTTGTGTTGGGTCATGATTACATTCTGTTGTTGGCTGGCTCCCAGACAAAAAAGGCATAGCCAAGGAGTATAGCAGAGGAAGAGCTTTTCACCTTATGGCAACCAAAATGCAGGAAAGGAAGGAGCTGGGGAGGGAGATATACCCTTTCAGCTCAGAGCCCCAGGAAACATCTCTTCCAAACAGGCTCCATCTTGTAACAGCAAGTCAGTAATGGTGGCCTCATGATCTAGTCGCCTTCTGAAAGCCCACCTGCACATGTGATCATCCTTCATCTAAGCCACAACATTCCTCTATAAGATGAGGACATTTTTAAGGAACTGTTCAGCTCTAACACTGACAATCTTTAATTAACAAGAGAATTCACTCTGCTACGTGAGTTACTAGCACCATGTTGAAGGAGCCCAAAATGAAGTGACTATTTGCTAATTATAGAGTTGATCTAATCAATGCAGACAGCACACTAGGTAATTTAATTCCTGAGGTGAATTTTATTCAGCTTAGCTGCCTACATTCAAACAAATTAAATAATGAGGTTACTAAACCACTATGTGAAAAACTAGTAAGTGTTTTTAAATTTAAATGTTCTGAAAGGGTTTACCCACATCTCACATGGATCAAGAAAACATACACATATATAAGAATACATACACTGACATCTATACTTAAGTATTATGCATGTGTTAAACTACATAGAGAGAAAAACAGCTAAGAAATCTTATAGGCTTTTAAGATATATTTTAAAAATATATTTAGTGTTAAATTTAAAAGTCAGTAAGATCCTTTTCCTTTTTTGAGAATACATTTTCATTAATATAACTATTCTGTTTACTTGTTAACTTCAAGGCTTTTTCACACTTAAGTATTTCTTTATTTCTCAACTTGAAATTTGTTTCATAGAATCTCTGTGATCCTCTTCCTTGTTCCCTCCTCTCTAAAATACCACCAGATTCTTACTACAAAAGCATGCCAGAAACTGCTAGCACAGGGCCTTTGCACTGGCTATCTCCCAGTCTAGGAACCACTTCCTCAAAATATATACATGGCTGTATCATATCACTCTCACTGCCTTAAAGTCTTTGCTCTAATGTCACTTTCTCAATATCTTTTCCTTCCCTGTTCAGGATTTTGCTTAACCTTTTTTGTCCATACCACAATATACTTCATATTTTATGCTTTAATTTTTACAATGATGTTTTTATTTATGTCTGGTCTCTTTGGTATTGAAATGTTATTTTTTAAGGGCAAATAGCTTTTTGTTGAATGCTATACTCTACATTCTTAGGATAGTGCCTCAAATATAACTGGCACTCAAAATGTATGTGTTCAGCAAATTAATTTGATAATCTACATACAAAAATTTAGATAATCACTATTGAAGTCTCTGAAAATAGCAAACCACTAGAAACAAATCGCTTTGCAGGTGAGCATATTAAAACTCAGATGATGATATGCAAATATTATAATAAAATACTTTAATTGCCTTATAAACTTGTAATTCCCATTTACCTTTCACTTTCAACACTGAACCATAAGTGTTATTGCTCCATGAAAACAATCAGTAGATATTTGACATATTTGATGGCAGGACAATAAGTTTTGAATATTAAACTTAGACAAAACTTTTCTAAGTTTCACTAGCATGTTTAGCCAGGCATGATGAGTTGCTATCATGGAGAAGACCATTTTCTACAAGTAATAGCTGGGGCAAGATATTTGGTGCCATAAATAGAAGGAAAGAAATTCCTCATGTTTGGGAGTAGGAAACATTTTAGATATGGTAGAGGTAATGCTAAAACAAATACTATTTACTTATAATCCTGGAAAAAAAAAAAGCATTTCATCAACCACATAGGATGTCACAGTTGTTAACAGGGTCATATCCTAATAAGCAAACTGAGGGTCTAGTTGATACTCCTGATACCCTAATTTGTGTGACTTTTTGATGAATAAAAAGGAAGAAAATCTTCTGTGAGGTCTACAATGATCTTCAAATTCAAAATAATCATTGTTTCTGTCACTTGTATAAACTTGATGAAGGAATTTTCTGTGAAGGTCTCTTCCCTATGTTAAAAAGTCATCACTCCCTTCTTTACAAACTAGAAAAGGGGGTTCTAAGAACACATTCTTCGGATGTCCCAAAAAACCCAAAGTCCCAAAGACTTAATATCCTGAAGTCGCTTCCCTGAGCAAAGCCATTAGTACTCCATTATCACCAGCTCTTTCACAAGTCTCAGATTCCTGAGATATCATTCTGTATGCCTCACCTCATAGTCATCGAAAAAGGAAAGAAAATGATGCAATCATTAGACAGTTGGCATTCTTCCCTGTGTTTCCTAAAGTAGGTGAGTTTTGAACCAAATTCTCAAAGAAATTTGGTAGGCAGGAAGCAATAAGAGTACAAGCTTGTGGCCAGTTATCTGCAATGCATAAAGGAAGCACATGTGTTTTGCTGAAGGAGAATCTCTGTGTCTAGGAGGCAGGACCTAGACTCATTTCTGAATAAATACTAAGGGCAGATGTGGTAGAATCATTCATTATAATTCCTTAAGGTCAAACCTCTTTACCTCAAAAAAATACTATTTTACACTCCAGATGCAAAACTATATGCAGTGTGACTTTTCAACTAAGATTATATATAAAAGTACATTTTTAACACCTTCCTTTGAAGAAAATTTTCTCTCAAGAATTGGCATTAAGATTATTGCCATAATGAATCCACCCAACAATTGTAGCTACACTTTTAATGCTTTAATAGCATTACAAAGTAGTGCTTAGCTGAGGCACCATGACATCAGAAAACAACAAAGCCTTTGAAGGGACAAGAAGTACCTTCTATACTTAGCAACACTGTGCCTATGTACGTCATGGGTAGACAAGCTTCTGGCGTATCTTGGTTACTTTACTGTCATTATTGGAACAAAATACTTGACTCTCAGCTGCAAACCCCTATACAAATGAAAACAAACTTAAACACTTCCAACATACAATGGCACAAGATTAACATTTTCATTCCAAAAGTTACAAATTGGGGAATACAAAGGATTAGGACAAAAACAAGACCAAAATCCAGCAGGGGAAACACTGAGCCCTGAGGTTGTGCATTCAGCATCTGAAGCAATCTGTGGCAAATTTTGAGCTCCAAAGGGCTTGTGTGTTTCCACCCCTACAGCATTTCTGGTGATGGTAGCTCCTATTGCTTCTCTCTTAGGCCCACTTTGCTCTCTCCTGCAGCTTTCTTTAGACAATATATATTCTTGGCTTTTCCAAACTTTTGGGTTCTCCACTGCACCTTTGTCTTCACATTCACAGGCTCACACATTGCAGTCTCAAGGGCACACTGCTTGGCCTAGCAGGCTTTCTAAAATCATGTTGGAAGCCTTTTTAAGCTCAGCACTCTTGCATTCTGTATGCACCTAAAATCTTTACTATGTGGATGATGCCAAGGTTGGCTGTCAGTTGGAGCAATAGCCAGGCTTTCCTCTCTCTTGGCTGTAGGGCTCAAGTGCCTGGGTCACTGGGCACTCTGAATCCAATTCTGAAGAACAAATTTTTTTATGCTACCACCATTCTGGAACATGGTGCTCTGCAGATTTTTCTGCAGAGCAAAGCATTTTACTTTTGCAGTTGTGAAGCTGCAAATGTTCGAGACATACTGCTTCTTGTAATGCCTTCAGGCCATATTTTCTATTGTCTTATTTCTTCTCAACAAGTGAGATTTGCTCTTCTCTATCTTTGCAATCCACAACTTTATTGGGACTTATTCTCAGGCCAGACTCACAATGTTCTAAACCATTCTGCTGGGCTCTTTGCTCTTGATTTGCAACACAAATCTTGCTAAAAGCCCTCAACAATAGCCATCTCACAACTTCAACATTTGACTGCCTTGAGATTTCTTCTTCAAGATTAGTTAGTTCACTGCCCTTAATCTCAGTCGCAGTCATAGTCTGTGGACATGAGCGAAATACAGACAAACTTTCTGCTAAGCCATAACATAGATTGTTTGGAGTCCAACAACCAACGCAGCCTTTCTTCCTGGCAGAAACCTCTTGAGCCTGGTCTTTACTGGTTTTCTGGTCTGCTGATGTCTGAACAGAATCTCCCAGACAGAACAGCCTAAACCATTCTATGCTTTCCGATGACATCTTCAACCTTTCCAAACTCTTCCCACAAGCCATTTCCAAAGGCTCTTGGTCAGGAATAGTTACAGCAAAGCCTCCCTCTTCTGGTACCAAATTCTTTCTTGGTCACTTTTCTCTCATTTCTGGGACAAAATACCTGACACTCAAAATGAAAGAAGAAAAGGTTTATTTAGCTTGCAGCTTGTGAAGGTTTCAGTTAATAATTAACTGGCTCCAAAGTAGAGTGGCACTGCACCAGAACAACACTTCAAGCCAACAGTCAGCAAATGTAGCCAGAGCAAAATGGTAGGGGAAACAGTAAGCCTCTTTTCCTCCCTTATATTGTTCACAGGTCACTCGCTATCCAGGGATGGTGTAGCACTCACAAAATCTCTGTGCCTTCCTCTTGCACAGGATGAGGATATTTACAAACTAAGAACCCTGGCTCCCTGCTGAGTCTCTTAGTTAAACTTCTAAACAACTCAAATTGACACAGTGTATTAACCATAACATTAGAACAAGCTTTGAATATCAAGGAATTTGATTCATCTTTGCTAAAAACTTGCATGGAGTCTAAGTATGACTTTATAGCTATGGAAGTAAGTAAAATTGAAGGTGTGTGTGTGTGTGTGTGTGTGTGTGTGTGTGTGTGTATACATGCACAGTATTTATAATAAGTTTATAATATCTACTCTGTGTATGAAAGTACACACAAATATTTGTGGTAGGCACTCTCACTTTGGGTTGACAACTTTCTTGCATAATAACCACCTCATTGATTCTTGATCATCTGACTGATATTTATAGGAAAATCTATACATTGTCTGTGAAATATGAGATGGAAACACCATATCAGACCCTTTGAGAGTTATCATCTGTCTTACTGTATGTAGAGCAGGCACGACAGGGGGATGAAGAACGGAGCTTGTATTGGCCCCCGTCCAGAAACTATGCAGCCCAACGTGTTCTGGGCTTCACAAAACCTAGCACATGTTCGGGGATACTGAGTACTTTGTTGCCAGGAGAAAGCCATGAGGTTCCCACAAGTAGGCAATTTTCCTCCTAAGAAATACAAAGCAGAAACACGTGTGGTTTGGCTCCAGTTGTGTAGATTTACTTCGACAGCAAAGAAAACACAAAATCACATAAAAGTTATCACACCACCCTGATAAAAATGCTGAGGTTTCAGAATTATAGGCCTTTCAGGAAGTGCAAAAATATCCTGAGGATGAGTTCAGTCTCTAATAGGGAACATTTTGACTTCTGGAATTCTCTCAGAAGTTATATATACTTTACAAATGTGGTGAGGATAATTTGTCACCATTCTCCACAGTGTACACATCAGGTGGAACTTACCCCAAGCCATCCCAAAGATTTATCCACTCCTTTGGATGCATCTTCACACTAACTTCAGGTTACTGTCTCCAAATTAATCCGATCTACACACTGTACGAGGGATACTTTCACTAGAAATCAGAACATAGTAGCCTGCAGGAAATAGCCTAGGGACACTTGCCTTTTCAAAGGTAATTTTAGGTGAAACAAGGCTTTGAGGCACCATACCCCATACCAGCCTGCAATATCAGGGAGCACAATATGAGAGGCCAGGAAGAACCTATAAACTCAAGCACCATGGGTTACTTACATAGCAGTGTGTCCATGAATCACCTGCTCAGGCAAGGAAATCAAAGGGAACAGATACCACCTCTAAGAGACCAGAGGAGAAGCCCAGTCCTGGCAAGTGAAACAAGGCAGAGATCACAAGTGGGGCACCAGAGCTAAATCCAGGTGAGAATGATGTCGTGATAGGGTTTATATAAATTTTAAGGTAATAAATAAATAAAACTCTTTAGCTAAAGAGCTTGGATACTGAACATAGTATAAAAATTCAAATAAATCAAGTGGAGAAAGAGAATTAACATTTGAACATCCAAATGACAGTATTATTGTCCCATGAAATTCATGAGGGCTTTGTTCAAATACCTCCAAGAATACCAATCTCACAAGAATGTTCAAGTCCCTTTTATATTGTAATTCAATATTTGTATATATTATGCACCTCTTCCTCTATACTTTAAAACTTCCTTAGATTACTTTTGAAACCTAGTGGCACATAAATTCCATGTAAAAGAATTGTTACGTCATATAATTTAGGACATAATGACAAGGAAAAATTTCTGTATGTGTTCACAGTTGTAATTTATTTTCCAATAATTTTTTATCTATGGTTAGTTGAATCTGAAAACATGGAATCTGTGGATAAAAGCTATGATTGGTACCAGGTTGGCACCAGATTTCTACACACTTGCTCCATCACTGCAGAAACTGCCCTAACAAAAAGGAAAGCTTTGAACTCAGCAGTGAATACATAGGCATTCCTCAAGCAGTAGAACAAATGAATGTGACTACAGCGCATGGTAGGTGGAGGGAAGCAGCAAAGATAAAACTTGCATAAAGAAATGAAAGGTGTAAGGAGACTCACTACCAGAATAGATTTCTATAAAGTAGGCCTCTTCTAATTCAGTCCTCAATGAGAAACTGCCACTTCAGTCCCACATTTATTTGAATATCCACAAAGAATATCCAAAAGAAACCTCACAAACGTTACAGTCTTCACACTAAACTTAAAAATACAAGAGAGTCTCCAGATGTAGTCAGCATTGAGTTGGCTTTAATGAGGCGTGGTATAATCTGTCAACTAACACTGAAATTGAAGCCCACACCACCAGTGAGGCATATCAGCACAACACTGCATTAGATGTCTCAGTTCGTCACTCTAATAAATGAGTTCTCAAATGTCATTTTCCCTCCATATGTGGCAAATATTTTCCTATTATTTAGTTATGCTGTTTTAATTGGGTTAACTCTGGATGCACCAACACAATTCCATCTGTTAGAAACACTTCAGTCACTTAGTGGAGAGAAAGAAAGATGCAAGTGGAGCAGGGTAACAATTCAAAGGGAAATGTGGAATTTGCCTGTCAGTACAAAAAGCAAGCATGCTAAATTCATATTTTTCAACTGAAGATCATAAAATCTACTGCTGATATGGCTCTTATTTTATTAAGAGAGACATTACCCATCCTGAATATTTTTCAAAGCAAAATAAACATTTTAATTAGATCCTACAGACAGAAAATTTGCTTCTGATCCATTTTTTAATATCTGACAACAGTAATAGAGTTATTAACTGAATTTGAGAAAAAAATACATAATAATATATGTCAGCTTTAAACCTGGGAAAACTAATAAGTTTACAACTTGACACATGAAACTTTTTTTACAAAAAGCAAAAATCCTAAATGGATAGTTAAAACAGTAACAAATTTAACAATTTAACAGTAACAAATCATACAAATTAATTTGTATTATATTAGATAGTTATACTACTAACTTCTATTGGTTCATTGAAAAGAGATGTTTATTCCTATATCACTTAATCAGTTTTCATGACTATATCTTATAATATGAGCCAATACTTTGAAGATAACAATCCATAATATATTAACCATTGTTACTCTCCTACTGTCATTTTGAAATTTTGTATCACTGTTTTTATTGTTTTTCTCTTCAAAATAAAAAATTATTCTGTTAGTTCAGAAGTAGTTAAGTCAATGATATATTTACTGTTCAAACAGTACATGAAAGAATATATGAATGCCAAGAAATATGGTCAAGTCCTTAAGTGTTTTAACTTTTAAATTTAAATTATATTTGAATCACATTGCTTTGTATAAACCTAAGTCAATTCTGTTGAGGCCTTGGAGCTTTTTGTACACATGAACTTTATATACACATCACTATTACAGGCAAAAACCTTTAAAGTGTGTGACCTACATGAATGGTCAGTCCGTTCAGAATCGTCAGCTTAATTGTATATTGTTATCTTCTCACACAAGTACCTTGTTTGCTTCATTACTCAAGTCATGTGCTGACTATAGAAAGCAAAATTGAATAAAACCAACATCAGGGTTTGAGTTAGCCAGTTCAGCTATCTGCAATGATCAGATTTACTGTATTACTATAAAAATCATTTCTACCCATGCTCACTTTACATACTAGATAGCACCTTCCAGTATTCACAAAAAGCACAGGATTTTTGAGCCAGAAAGGGATTTATTTTACCAATAGAAAAAACCTGAAAACTCAAAACTTTCCCAATTCGATCAGCACACTTAAATCAGGAGAAACAGTCTGAGTTCTGAATCATCTTAATTAATTTTCTAGAACCAGTATGGTAAAACAAGTTATCAGGCCACTTGGCTAGAGTAATTTTGTGTTAGTGTCTCCCAAACAGAACGCTGTAAATGGGTGGAGATACTTATCCTGACTCTACTAGGCAGGGCATCCTGCCTGGGCAGGATGCAAGAGAGCTGGAATCTTAAGCCAGTCAATTCAGTACTTGAGCAAACATCAGTCCTAACCCAAGCATTCCAAACAAATACGAGTACTGTCATCTTTGGTAGTATAATGATGTACAGAGATTGGAAAGAGCTTTCACTTTGGTACTTTAGGTAATTGACTCTAACCTATCTGGGTTTCAGGTACCTTCTCTATAGCTCTAGGCACATACCATACTACTTGCACAAATACTGAGCAATTTTCATTTACCACATTATGCTAGATTCTTAAAAAGACAAAGTTGTGTAAGGCATGTTTTACTGAAGTATCCAGAATGGGCAGAGCTATGCTGTAGCAAAAATAAGCACCAACAACTCAGTGGTTTATTCCAACTCAAAGTGGTACAGTGTAAGTCACGAAGCTCCTCTCCATGTTATTGTTACACCATCTGGAAGTAGGGCCTTCAAGATTGTGAGAAGAAGAGAAAAGAAAAATGAAGGAGACTATGTAACTTTTAACTGTTTGACCCAGAACTGATACATACGCATTTTCCTCACATTTCATTAGCCATGATTCATTGCACTGACCCTATCATGTAAGAGTGTTAGGAAACATAGGGTAACTTGCAGATATTTAGTAATCACCAAGTGCCTCAACTTTATTCATGAAGAATAAAGAAAGAAATACACAGAAACTTTTATACAAATTTTATTCTAAGATAAGAACCATGTTTCTGTTTTTCCATAGATACCTATTAATAATCATAGTACTTATCCACCCAATGAATCCTGGTTTACTACCCTCAAAACATATGACAGCACTTGAGTAAAGGTTCCCAACAGAAAAGCACAAACTTTCCATTGATGTGAAATATAATTCTGCTACTAATAATAGGTTACATCAATGCAAGCCCCTGGCTTTTTCTTTTGTATTGGGAATTGAACTCAGACAGGTGCTGTGCCACTGAGCTATGCTCCCAGCCCAATTCCTGGAATTCTTGAAATTATTTCACATATATAAAAATCTACACCTATTGTTCATTCAGTTGGTTATAAAAAAAAAAAGGAACCACAAACTAGGTAGCTTAATAACAACAGAAACCCATTTCTCATAGTTTCAGAGGCTGGGAAGTCCAAGCACAAAGCAGATTTGGTGGCTGGTAAGGATTTATTTTCTTCCTCGGAAATGTTGCTTTCTTGCTATGTCCTTACACTTCAGAAGAACTCATCTCGCAAAAGGGGAATAGGGTTTCAACATATGATAGGATTTCAACGTATGACACTAAGAAAAGAAAGCTAAGATTTAAAGAAGAAAGAGACATTCAGATTCAAAATGATTTCAACAGGTTGAAATAGTACATGACTATCAACAGAAATGCCCATTTAGTGGTTAATTCAATTAATAGTTCATATCATGGGGTATATAAATAATACAGTATATATAAATAATACACAGTTCCAAACTCCAGGAACTAAAGTCATGCACTAATAACAAGTCAGTGAAAAGGCCTAGAGCAGAGCAAACCTCCAGGGAAATCCCGCAGTTTTACAAAGGCAATCACAGAGTATTTAAAATGCCAGTTTTACAAAGGTAATCACAGAGTATTTAAAATGAGTATGCTAAAGGTAATTGTAAGAACTGTTCTACATGTAACCTGCTATTCTCTGTGCTTGTAAAATGAATTAACGTTTAGAGTGACTGTCTCACACATAAGACAAAGTGCCCAAAGCACCACTGGCATAAGATTTCCTTAGAGGAAAATACATAGTTCAGAAAGAGAAGTAGCCATCCAAGTATCTTGTTCTCCAGCTTTTCTCGAGTATTTCACAGAATCCTTGACTATGGAACTTTAAGTGCATGACTGTGCACCTGTCAGCCCCTCCCTGATGTGATAAGG
This sequence comes from Dolichotis patagonum, assembly GCA_004027295.1. NCBI lineage: Eukaryota > Metazoa > Chordata > Mammalia > Rodentia > Caviidae > Dolichotis > Dolichotis patagonum. The sequence goes on from PVJX010014148.1 coordinate 20,779, forward strand.
TGCCAGGATATAACAGCACTACAGTGACATAGGCTCTCTGGTCACTAGAAAAGACCAAGAAGCAATGCTTCTTGACATGGTCTCCTCTTACCTTCCCCACAGAGATACACATAATGGCCCTGTTAACACTTTCCAACTTGGCACCTTCAGGGCTACTCAGATCAATATTTCATCCTACTTCATCTTAGGGAAACATGAATCCCCTGGTGGTACTTACGAGCCATTCCTAACTATCCTCCAGTATCAATCAAAGTGATGCTGTGAGGAGTCACCTAATTCTTGTGGGTTAAAGTGACAGATTAAAATACCAAGAGATGGCTCTTTGTTTGGGGAAAGGAGGGAGAAAGGAAAGGCTGAGATTTACTTGACTGATCCTCTGAAAGCTATTCTCACATGAGAAGAGATCTTCTCTTGCCGCAGCCCAGTGATTAAGGCAATCAATCATGGTCAACTGCATGGTTTGGATCCCAGGACCTTAATCAAATGGGGTGGGAGGTGGAGTACTCAACTCAGACTGAAGAACATGGAGATGGCAGGTTAAGACTTTATCCAAGTGCTATTAGGTTATGCAGCTTTTATATCCTAGCCCCTGATAACCCAGAGAAGGATCTGGCACTTGGCTGATCAAGAAGCTTCAAAGACCATAATCCAAGGAACCAGGGTGCTCTTGGAGCCTGATAAAAAACCATGATAGATCCTGGGACACTGCCCTAAAAAGAGTGAGTGTCAGAGTGCCACATCCCACACATCTGCCACTAAGCCAGCATCGATGCATTTTCCAGAACTCTTCTCTTACAGTCCTTATGTGGGTGCTGTTTTGGAAATAATCTTTCAAATAACATTAATTAAGTGTTAAACAGCATTATTGTTATTGTTTAAACCTAGACAAGAGTACTTTCCCTGAAAATCAATGACATAGTCACCCTCAACAAACTGCTCTTCAGATAAGAAAACTCAAGCAGGTAAAGATCTGGAATATTGGAAAATATACACTGTTAGTAGCCTGAAGATATTGAACAGAAACCTGACAGAATAAGATTGTAGACATGTGTGTTTCTGTGTGAGAGTGCACACTTTGGAGGCCAAAAATGTCAAATTAACTTGCTCCAAAGGGACATCATGTGGCAGAGTAAAAACTTTTATTTTCTTCTAGACCAAAAAATAGAATTCCATATAAAAAGAGCTTTTCAGCAGAAATGTGTGACAATAGGCAGGGTTGTCTTGTTACAATGACCTTCTCACACCGTGAATGCATCCAAGCTGGAGAAGAGTAAATATCAGTCAGGGTATAATGGGTACTCTCTACAGAGGAGGTGCAGTCCTAAGACTTTCTTGAGATCATAATTTACAAATAGCTATCATCATCAAAAAATACAGTAGCATGTTGGTTTTTTAAAACCAAGAATCTCATCTGTTTATGAACTGTCTAGTCTCAAACCAACATTGATGGAGATAAACTTAGGTAGTAAACAAAAGTTAGAAATGTTTTGCAATGTGAATGGTCATTCATGACAGATCATGTAAGATAGAAAAACTTCATGGCTGATTTCCAAGCGTGAAGGAAAACCACAGCAATCTGTTGTTACCAAAGTGGTACTTAACTCACATTACTTAAAATTCTGAAAGCTCACATTTCATTCAAAATCTATATTTACTCATATGAGAGTAAAATGTGTATGAAGTAATTGAAAAGTTAGGAGATTTTAATTAATTCATGAATCCTTTGGCTAACATTTTTCTTTAAAATGGTAATTCTTCTCAAAAAGAGTTGAATTTGGCAAAATTACAAAGGTAGCGAATTTTTTTTTTCAAATAGACTTTACCTCCTTATTTTCCATTTTCTCCTTCAGGAAACTCATTCATATTGTTTAACTTCCTAGTGCTTCTTGACTCTCCCTTTTCCTGCCCATTTACTCTGAAAAAGAGTTGAATCCAACCAAGATCCCTACAATTAAAATAATAGGAAGGTGATATGCTACCATCTGTCAATAATTTTATATTTTAAAAGCATTTGCAATACTTTAATCCCCATGAAATAAAATTCTAAGAATGAAATTTCACAAATCAGTCTTATCAACTCAGAGTTATTTGGAGGAGTCATCTTAGTTTATAAATGTACAGTATGTAGCAAGCTGCCACTTCTTCATCTAGTTAATCCTGGCCTAAATTTATCTGCCCTCATAATGCCAAAGAGAGATGTTTACAATCTTCGTCTATTAAAAATAACAATCCAGTAATACTTATTCAAGATGCTGTGTGCTAAGCACTGCACTGATCATTTTATGTGTACTAACTCATTGTGCAATTCTCACAAAATAAATTATGTATTATTGTCACAGAGCTGCTAAAGATAAAAACTTGAGGTGTAAACCAATGAAGAATTTCAAATCATATGAATAAATGCTATGGCTCTAACTTTTTGCTGGGACTGTCAAATTCCTATGTCTGTGTTCTAAATTTGCAGGTTTTCCTCCATATCATTGTAACTAAACTAACCACACACATGTTTCAAATGTGCACACTGAGAAAATGCATAGAACTTAGTACCTTTTCTTTGTAACTTGTACAATATATGTTACCTTGCTTTAGTCCATTGATGCTTACAACTCTGGCAAATTTAATCAGAACTCACTCAGACATTTCAGAACCAATTAGAAACTATTAAGCTCCTCTTGAGATTCAGTATTCCACTCCTACTTTTTTCAGAAATGAATGAGTTTAACATCTTATTCTTTTTCTTTATTAAACTCTTTTAAGTAAAAATGAATTCTTCTTTCTAGAACTGAACCTTACAACTTCCTTCTTTCCACTTATTTTCTTTAAATGGAAGTTGGAATGATTTAAAAGGAGAACACGATCAATTATTTCTATGTTAACCCACAGGGGAAAACAGTTGAGATCAAAATTAAAGAAATAACTTCTGTCTCTTTGTCTCTTCCCTCTCCTTACCAACATGATCTAATTAATTAATATCAAACATTTAACCAATTATGAACAATTGGCTACCCAATTGTGCTCCACTTTATTGCCTTTTAATGAGAAGAAACTAGGGAAACTGTTGCTGATTGAATACCAGGAAGTAGGTTCAAAAACCACTGCCCAAGAGGGAGCAGGCGGATGGCCTGACAGTCAGCCTTAGTCCACGCTAGTGCAACAAGCAGTAACAAGATTTATCAGAGCTGAATAGATTTGATTCCCTTTCAAACCAGTCATAGAATGGTGCACATGCTGAGTGTGAAATGAAGGACAAATATGGAGACAAAGAGGTGAATGATCTGGTTCAATCTTTGCACTGCATGCTGGAAGCTATAAAGAAATTTTGGCCTTCTTGGGAAGGATTCGCTAAGATAGAGACATCTGAGAAGCCATGGATGAGAAGTTTACTAGTATTCATGATCTTAGTGCCCTGGATTGAGTTTACAGTGTCGATTAAGGTAACCAGAGAATAAAAAACTAATTCCAAGAAATCTGGATAAATCGTTGCTATCAGCCCTCATGCTCTAGAAAATTCTCCTACTCCTTATTTTGCAGCCAAGAGATAACTTAAAGATACCTTGATGAGATGGCAGCTGGTATCCCAAATAAAGCTGAAGTCTTTGCTAACAAATTGTCTTGGTAGAATCAAAACCAAGTCAGACACAGGACACAAACCCCTAAAACTCCTCAGTAGAAACCAATGCAGCTATAGACATAGAATCAAGGGTCTCTAAAGCTGAATCTGATGAAGGTGTTGGCTATGATAATTTTGATTCTTGGTATTGGGTTTTGATTGCATCAAAACATTGGAGGGTCATCCAGCTGCACCACATGTGAACCCTCAAAATGGAAAGAAAATCTGTTGTACTTACTAGTCCAAGTCACTGTCTACTTCTGTGATCCCTGAGTCCTTCAAGTCCTCTAATCCAAACTCGACAGTTAAGAGAGAGCCAATTAGGATTGAGGCTAAAATCTCTCTGTCCACAAAGGAAACCAAAGACCTGCTCAGCTATACTAAGGAATAATGCACAAAGGAGAACTTGAACTTTTATGGCTCTGTCAGCCACAGACCAAATCACCATCCTACCCAATTCCAAAAGGAGGAGGAGTTTTATGAATTTAACCAGTGAGGTTTGTGGAAGATAATCTGACTTCATTAGTGGGGTCTTTTAGAGTATTTCAATGTTGTGTCAACTTAGTGCTATGGTTTGCACTGATTAGTGTTTTACATATCTTCTATGAATGCTTATAAGTTCCAGAAGAGATTCTTTGATTCAGGAACTATTGCATATAGAAAAAGACTAAGAAGACTTCTGTGTATCTTCTCCCAGACAGAACAACAGAAACAGTATCCAGTCCCAGAAGAATGGAAACCTTGTACTCTGTAGTAAAGAACATAAAAGCAGCAGGGGCAGTAAAATATCAATTCCAGCTGGAAGTTCAGAGCAGCTTCCTCACCAGTGAATTCAGTAGTTGGCCCCATAGTGCCAGCTGTTTCCAAAACTGTGACTGCAACCAAATGAACTGCAAACACTCATATACTCAGTGTGATGCCTTGCATAGTGCCAGTGCCTTAGTCCTAACCACTGGCACCTCACTAGCAAGACCAACCGTCATTTGTGTAGCCCGACTTCTAGTATACACAGACGCCAGACGTGCTATCTGAACCCCACTGTTTTTTGCCACCCATGTTGCAACAGGATTTAGTTTGAGTAGTTTTACCCAATGATATCCAAATATTTCACTCTGTAGTGGGTGTATTGGTTGGCCAATCAGAGAACTCAAACGCAGTGGCCCTGCCTATGTTAGTGTACCTCTGCCAGGAGAGCTACTGATAAACACCAAAGAAATTCAGAGGCCTTCATCAGATAAACTATTCTTGGGACCATTTGAGCAGAGTCATTAACTTATTGTCTCTGGCAGTAAAAGAAAAAGTGCTTTCTTCTGGTCCTGTCCCTTCTCATGACACAGAATAAAATGCAACACTTTGTTATATTCTCTTTGGTGTTGAAGACAGTGTTGCCTCCCTTGGTCATTTTATCTGCTAACCTACAAATAAGTATCCTTGGAATGCAGACCTCGCAGTGAGCTGACTTGAAGGCTGCACATCGAGCTGGAGGACATTATCTAGTCTTAAAGCTTCAGAACCATAATGACCTCTTTGAGTCACAGTCCTCTGTGATTGGTGATTTTGCTGACTGGTAACTTGGGCAGAGGGTGTCATGCAACCGTGACAGACTAACAAGCTTGCAAGTAGGGTAAATTTTTAGCTCCTTCACAGTTTATGGCATCTAATTGGTCTTTAGTTGTTCAGTGCCTGGTGATCCATTTTTTGGAATTCCCATAGTAATGGAACGTGGTGAAATGTTCCTTGAATTTCTCTAGGTAACATATATGAATTTCATGCAAGAATTCAAAAAAATTCACCTTTATCATAAATGAATTAATCTTTGCATTAGAAGTTTCTGAAAAAATATGCGCTACATTGATGTCTAATTTTGAAAAAGCATTGCTTTTTGGGGTGGAACGTTTTGGTAATTTTACCCCCAAAGCAACATTAACACAATCATTCTGTTTAAATAAAAGTTCCTATATGAAGTCTCCACTTAAGAGTTACAAAAGATTATATATAAAACAAAGTGAAAAGTGTGTAGAAATAGGTACTTAGAAGAATAAGGAAGAATTTTCACCTTATCCTATATTAAAGAAAGCATTGTTAAATATAAATTATTAAATATCTTGTAGAAGTTAGTATCTTAGTTAAAATTTGGATTAGAAAACCAAGTACTTGAATAAAGAATACTGCAGGATTAAAATCCTTAAAAATGTCAAAATGTAAAGCTATTAATTTTAATATTATCCTTTGGGCCAACTATTAACACATTAACAGAATATTACAACATATTAATAAATGAACAAACTATTGAATCCTTTTGATTACCATATAATTACAGAGAATTGAAAACACATTGAGTTATTTTCCAATTCTCTGTGAAATAGTGACAGATTCAGATGAAACTATTTTATTTACAAACAGTAAAACTGACTCTTTTGATGCATGGCTCTTTGAGGGTTTTTTTGTTGTTTTTTGTTTTTGTTTTTGGTTGGTACCAGGGATTGAACTCACAACCTCATACTTGACAAGCAGATGCTTAAGCTACCGAGCTAAATCCCTGGCCCCTGGCTCTCTGAGTTTTTAACATATGTAGATTATTTAACCATGTCCATAAAGAAGCACCAAAATAATGTCAATGATGCTGCAACTCATGCAGTCATGTGGAGGTTACTAAGCATTAAGAAACACAGATGTATTCTCTGTTCCTTTTTATTTTTACTTTTTGGCCAGTGTCACAATGTAATATAAGAGAAGGAACAGAGTATATAATCTTTTAAGTTTGAGTTCATTGGCTCAGAGTAATTCACTGAATTTCTTCCAAGTTCTTATGAGTATCAATAGTCCGGTTTTTTCTGTTGGCAATACCGTATTACCCTATAAATGTACCAGTGTGTTTGGCCATTCGCCTACTGAGGGACATTTGGAAATCTTCCACTGTTTTAAGAAATTGTTAAAAATACTGCCATAAACATTTATGTACAGGATTTTGTCTGAATAAAAAATTCATTTTTGTAATATGTATTATCAGGGACCTGGCCAAGATCCCCAATCTCCCAAACGAGTATATGGCAAAGGTTTAAATAAATGAGACAAGTGATATGATTTTAGGGCTCTAAGAGGATCAAAACTGTCTAGCAGAGTTCTTGATGTTGGAGGCTAAGACAAGGAATGTCTATGGGCAGCCCATATTTATTTAGTTTTTCAAACAAGGAAGGGGTTAGAGTAGAAGACATAGGAAACTGAGCAGGATCTTGGGAGTGGTTTAAGGACTTTTCCAAGTAACCAGTTATGTTAATTTAGGAGAACCATCTTATGTTAACTTAGGAGAAAATATCCAGGTCCACTCTTATTACAGGAGTGAAATGCCTAAAGCTACAATCTCTATGTTGTTAATTGGGGATGGAGCCAGGTGTCCTCAGATGTAGCCTTATCTTGCCCTTTGAGGCATCTCTTTGTTCTCAAGTCAGCCATGCTGTGGTAATGCCACAGCCCTACATGTGTATTCAATTTCCAGCTTCAGTGACTCCCAGCAATATATACCTAAAACTTGGGTTTCACGGTCATACAACAATTTCATACTTACACTTTTTTGTGGTGCTGGGGAACAGGTTTACTCTTTGACAAGCTATCAGATTGTTTTCCAATTATCATATTTTGCATTCCTATCAGAAACATCTGAGAATTCCATGAGCAGTGGGAGTCATCACTGTTTTTTTTTTATTTTAACCAAACTCTAAGTATGTAATACTGTCTTCCTGATGGTTTTATATTTTATTTCCTTAACAGCCAAGGATGTAAATTATCTTTATGTCTGTTTATTTGCCATCAGTACTGGGACTTAGGTCCCAGTACTTTTGTCCTGGGACTGGGACTTTTGTACACCTTTTGAGTCACTTTTATAATTCTTGAGTTTTGAGAGTTCTTAACATATTATGATACAAATATTTAGTATGGTATTTGCAAATGTCTCCTTCACTGAAGGTAGTCTTTTTCCATAACGTCCTATATACAGTAAGCTTTTAATTTTGATATTTTGATAAAGCCCATTTATCAGTTGTTCTTTTTGTGGATTGTACTATTGGTGTTACATCTAAAACTCCTTCCTAATCAAAAGTAAAAAGTATTCTTTTTTATTTTTTCTAAGAATCTTATAATTTTACTTTTTCACTTGCATTCATAATGTATTTTGAATCAATTCTTGTTTATGGAGTAAGGAGATGAAGAATTCATTATCTTGCTATGAATTTCCACTTGTTCTAACTTCATTTGTTGAAAAGACTGTCAGTCTGTTATCCACAGAATTTTCACGGCAATTTTGTGAAGTCACTTAACCATTTTATAGGGTATATATCTGAGTTCCCATGTATCTATGTTTCATCAGCAGGACAGTATTTTGACTACTGCTATAAATAGTATGGTCTCCCTCAAAGGTATGAGTATTAAAGCCTTAGTTTGTAGCATGGAGATTTCACAGTCCTACTAACAGAATAAGAACCCTCTTATCAAGTCTAGCTAGATAAGAAGCAGACAGTGATTTGAAGGCCTATGCAAGGTACTGGCAAAGTTTAAGGTTAGTACATCAGCGGAGAAGTTATAGTACTTTAATACAGCAGCTTATACCTTTCAAAACTATTTTTTCTGGACTATGGTCTAGAAAAATTCTGGACAAATTCCTCATATCATTACAGAAAGCAGTGATTTTTTTGTCTCCCACCAAAGTAGAAAGAAAGGTGAAAAATGTTAACCAGGACCCATTAACAGAAGTAACGCTCAATAATAACTTGCTTCTTTGGTAAATTAAATTATTTCTAAACATATCTCAGAATTATAGAAAAAAATGACACTGCAAAACTAACCCATAAGCAAAGTCTAGATGAGACTACTTTGCATGGGTCACAGATTCTAAATAATGCTCACATTTTAAAGTTAAGGATGTTTTACCACTGAAATGCCATAATTTCTTATACTATTATGTATATGTTCTCTGCTCCAATAGTTCTTAGACTTTGATATGCAGCAGAACATATTAGGAACATATTAGGAAGAGGAGAGAATAATGTTGCAAAAAACCTCAGTTCCTAAAGCCAAGCCGAGCCCTACCTAAGAATACGTATTTGAGAGTGAAGCTTAAACAAAGGGTTTTGAAAAAGTGTCTCGAATGATTCTGAGGCCCACAAAGTGTGAGAAACACTGCAACATATTTGACCTTCAGAATTAAAAGATTCAGGAACGATAGAAGCTAGAGAAATTTCACCTTGCATCATGAACCACGCAGAAGAGGAGAGAGGAGATCACATTTTGCCCACCACTTCGGCACCATCCTCACTGACACCAGAGAGGGGCCCCAAGATGCCTGCTGTGCCACTCCTTGCAAGGGAGACCTCCACCACAAGCCTGGTGGGAGAGGACGAAAATGGCCAGACTACCAAATGCCAAATGCGGCCAGCTCTGCTTCTTTGCTCTTCCACCCAGGGTGGGAGTGGTGATAACCAAAAACTAACCTGATTGAGGATAAGACCAAAACCCTGGAGGAGAGATGAATTCCAGGACTAAAGTGTTACCCTGTGCAGAGACTGAGTGAGAGATAGCCTTGGGAGACAGGCTGACAAAGATGAAGGCAGACATTTCCTGAAATTTCCTGAGAAACTCAAGCTCACACCAGGAGAATCATGGGACTTCAATTCAGTGGTGGGTGACCAGGTTTGGTGGGCATAAACTTTCAAGGGGGTGAATCTGAAGAAAATGGCACTTAGTCCAGTGGTCTGCTTGAGCTCTTGGGATTAAAAACTACTCAGCAAAAAAAAAAAACAGTAAAATGAAGAGACAACCTAAAGAATAGGAAAAAAAATCATCAGTTATTTCTCAGACAGAGGGCTAACATCTAGAATATTCAAAGAACTCAAAAAAAATCAAACATCCCAAAATAAAAGACTCAGTCAAAAAATGGACATTCAAAATGAGTAGATACTTCATGGAAGAAGTACAAATAGCTGATAAATATGTAAAAAATATTCAACATTTCTGACCATTAAAGAAGCTCAAATTAAAACCACACTGAGATTCCATCTTACCCCTAAAAGTGTGGCTGTATGTAAAAAAATTTAATAATACCAAATGCTGGAGAAGATGCCAGAGAAAGGGAACTCTTCTATGTTATTGGAAGGAATGTAAACTAATATAGCCACTGTAGAAATCAGTGTGGAGATATCTCAAAAATGAAAAATAGAAATTCTATCAGATCTAGTTATCTCCCTTCTAAGTATCTTTCAAAAAGAGTAAAAGTCACATATTACAGGAGTACGTACGTATCCATGAATTTAGCAGCATAGTTTGTACAGCTCGATCTTGCAAACAGCATATATGTCCCTAAGCGAAGGAATGGATACCAAAAATGTGGTATTTATGTGCAATGAAATACTACTCTTTGATAAAGAAAGGTAAACTTGACATAGTCATAAGCAAAATGATACAATTTAAGAACATAATGTTAAGTGAAACAAGGTATACATGTTTAAATATCATATTTCTTTTATACGAGAAACTGAAAAATATATAAATATATAAATATTAATAAAGAGCAAAATAAAAGGTAGAGAAAAATTAAATAATTCTCCAAATTCTTTATTCCTTTGTCTAAAAAGTATTTAATATATATGTTAATTTGTTTCATTTATATTACTAGGTTCTATTAGCCCATTGAAAATGAAGCTTTGTACTATTATCTGCATGCTACTTTTTTGAAAGAGAATCTTTTTTGTCTATGTCTCAGTAACATTTTGGCATTTTTTAAAGATTATGGTACACAATGTGTTAACTACTGTTATTTTCATGGTTTAAATGTGAAATTTTGAGTTTTCTTTAGAGAAGTAAGAAGAGTGTATTTTTATATTTTTTATTTAAATTGACTTGTATTATATTAAAATAAAAAATAAAAATTCTGAAGTAAAATCATAGCAAACTAAACAGTCACATATACCAATGTTTTAAAAAATAATATATTAAAGCTAAATTTGGCTTTTCCTTTATGTTAGTTACTAATAGATAAGCTCTACAATAAGTTTCAAAATATACTGACAAAAAAGAAACTTCAGTCATTATAATTCTATTCCAACATTAAACTCATATTCACATTGAGCTTTGTATTGATTTTCTACTACTTGAATAACTGCTGGAAGAAAAGAATGGCATTTGGAAAGCAATATAAAAATGTGTTTTCTCACATTCCTTCCTAGAACAATCTAGGTGATATATATAAATGTGCTACCTTTTTAGATGTGTAATATTCCATCAGATTTATACTTGTCTTTTCTACTAGCTGTAAAAGTCACAATCCAACTTGTCAATTTATTTTCTGGGTGTGTGGGTGTTTGTGTATGTATTTGAATACATGGGACATTTTAAAAGATTGGCAGTCAGACAATAAACAAGCTCTTCTTACCAAATAAACTTCTGGCCTTTTTTATATCATCCACTAAACTTCAACTAGCAAACAAAAAAGTCTGCTAAAGTCACTGGAGAATTATTAAAACCTGTCATGTGCATTTGCTTCAAAAATATCTTTAATAGCTCTATTAATACTTGTCAATCACTCTGTGTTCTTGATCTTATTTTTAAACACAATTCCAAATTCTTTATTGAAGTCTTTTTTAGTACTTTTAATATTTTCTACATAACTGCACATTTTCCCAATTAAAATCAAAATTCCTTTCCATTTAATTTGTCTTCATATGCCTTTGATTGCTAAAGTTGCTATCACAATTCACAAAATATTCAAATTCTAAACTTTCCTGTCATTTGTTGAATCAAAACACTCACCTGAATGCTTTGTGGATAATTTTATTGTATGTTTATTTCTGCCAGGAAACCATTTCAGAATGTCTAACAATAAATTACTACCTGTCTAAAAAGTCATACTGTTTGAAGGGTTTTTCTAAGCTTAACTCCTTAAAGCAAAATGTAACAGAGTCATTTAACATTTTTTTCAAAAAAGGACAGATGTATGTATACTGCAAAACTGAGGAATTTATACAAGTTATGTCATTTTAGTATCTAAAGACATCTGACAATGAATCTTTGGAAAGCAATGGTATTCATTCAACAATAGAAATGGAACTTAGAATACAAACTGAATTAAATTTCAAAAGATTGAGCACTGAGCATCAAAATAACTTCCTTTTGGAACATGTCCAAAAACAATATTAAGTGTATGCAATCAGTTACACGTCATAGGTTAAAGAACTTGTGTAACTCACAGAAAATGTAAAATTTTCAACCCCATGAACTGTCATCACTACAAGAAGATGAAATAAAAACTGTAATTTGTTTCAATCTTTGCCTAGTGTCAGGAAGAGTACATGGATAGGAACACAGTTGCACAGTTTGTATGCCATTGCAACATCAGAAGGTGTTGAAGTTCGGGTGTGTGATCCAGGGAAAACTTCATCCTGCACATGATGCTGCCTAGACTCAATGAACTATCAGCTACAAATCAATAAATAAAGAAGGCTTTAATGATATTTTCAGTCAGATGACGCTGTTTGTAGGACTCTGCCTCGATTCTCCTAGGTAAATGAGCCCACAGCTCCATTCTAGGTGCCCAGATAAGGAGGTAAAAATCTTTCTTTCATTGAGTGTTCCCAATTCTTAAAGCATACCATGTTCCACTGAAGAATCAGAGATTCTCTGTCCTGATAACAGTGGTCAGACATAGATACACACAGACGTCACAAATGCCTCATTGGCTCACTACAATTCACAAGGAATCTACTTCTAAACTACTAAAGAAAAAATCACTGTATCATAAGAATCAGTTAATACAGTATGACTGTGGAAAGTTCATGACAAGTTAATTCTCAAAGGCTACTGAGAGACCAACCATGATTGTCTTCACCTGTGCCAGAGTAGTCTGTTTGCCAGATTAACATTTCATAAGGAAAAGAAAAAGACTGCATATTTGTCACAATTTGGCTTTGATGGTCTTTGTGCAAAGAAGGGAGCAAGCTGAAAGTGATAAATATATTTGGAGAAAGAAAATGTATTGTTTATGGTCTCTTTCCTACTCCAAATCCTAGACAGACTAAGGCTATGGCTCTTGGGAAGGCTATCAATTGTACTGCCTCATTATACAAATCAATAGCACTTCAGTTGTGAATAAAACAGATGCAGGCTGAGACTATGAAAAGTCTCCTGGGCCAGCTGGTCAGCCTCTGCTGCATTTCCATGCAAAGTCCTAAAATAGATCATCTGAAAAGCCATTTAAATGCCTCTCCTTTGGCAGAGAGGTCAAAGCTTCTGGATTTGATTTGCTGATCATGGCTCTCAGATGAACTCTAATCTGCCTTGAAGGAAGACTACAGGCATTACACTTCACCTGCAAAAGCTCAATAAATATTTACTAATGAAGAATGTTGATACATGCTTCAGACACGGAAATTTTCCTGTGATTTTCCCTGCTTCTTTCAATTTAGTGCATCAAATTTTTCTGAACTTCCAGTCATTGTGAAAAACTGTTAAGTCACAGGAAGAGAAAAACTAAATTTAGCCATGAACACGCTATGCTATCACATCACATATCGAGGAAGCCATCTCTGAATACTTTTGGTTGTTCAGAGAATTCTCTTCCTTTGGCAACAACAGGGTGTGGTGAAGTTTTCTATCTTCAGTTTTTAAATTGTTGCATTAAACCTCTGTACACTAACCTGACCTCAGTCAGCTAAATGCCTCTATCTCTTTCTGGTATTTGTGGCAACTTTTAGATCTAATGAATCTATCTTACCCAAATTTTCATAAAAATAGTTACCCCCTCAGAATATGCTTCCTTCCAGAGAAGATTTCAATTACACTACTGTTGTCTTATCACAGTGCTGAAATAAAGTCATCCTAAATGCTGCTAAAAAAAAAAATGACCTCATTGTGACAGACTGTGTTTTCCAAGATGGCCACAGGGTCTTCTACCCCACATGTTCTTTCTAGGTAGCACTGACAGTCTCCTGGGCAAGGACTGGTGGGAAGGTCTTCCTTGAGCTTGGGAGGCCTGTGTCTGAAGCAGAATTGGTTCTGGGTGCTTTCTGAGAATACATCATAAAACCTAGCTTCCTTCCTCATTCTCCTAGATCTGAGTTTCCTTCTGGTCTTTTTTCCCTTTTCTATGCCCTCCTTTCCTCCTCCTCGCTCCCTTGTTCTCTTTCCCATGTGAACATTTTCTATTTCACAATATCACTTAAACATTTTGGACCATATTTACACTTTGATTTTCTCTTTTAGTCTCTTAGGTTTGAGGTAGATTGTGATGCAGCATTTCCCAAAATTAATAGATGAGTATTTTCTCTGCATATGTGTGTGTGTGTGTGCACATGTGTGCATCCTAAAGCAAAATATCAGCAATGCTGAAGGGGAGTATGTACTCTTTATCACCGAACATAATAGTTCTGAAATTACTTTCCTATATAAATTGATGCTGACCTTATGTCCCACTCTACTTAACTTACAAAAATTCTATATTCAGGTCCTTTAAGGAGTCTCCCCCAAGGTGTCATAATTTGAGAATTGTATTCAGTGCCAAAGACAACAAAAACAATCTAAAGATAAAAGAAAGATTTTCTAAGATTAATAATGCATCTGCATGCATACATCCTAGAAGGTTTTCTTCATTGGATAATTTTTTCCTATACTTGATGACATTTACTGATAGGATATCATGTGTTTGCTATGCATGGCACTGTGCAAGCAGTGGGTACAAATAGATGAATTAAACTTCATCCCAACCTTTATCACTGCTAAAAATATGCTGCAGAGTTATAGAGTAACTGGGTTCTACGACAGGGCCAGCCTCTGTTCTACCACAGACTCTCTTTAGGTTTGATGATTTTACCATCTCTGAGCCATGGCAAGGAGTCCCTACCCTTCAAGCAATACTTCCCAGGTAAGTCATGCAAACTTCTGTGGAATCTTGTAAGTTTTCTCTGCATAAAACAGCATTTCAGCAAAGTATCTGGTCTTTATGATTATAACAGATGAGCATTTGTTGAGTTCACACTCTATATGTGCTAAGGTTGCATTCTAAGCTCACCAGAAATTGAATCTAGAAACTATCTGCAAAGCCATTCCCAAATACTAAGCTGTACTCCTCTGCTGCCTTATGAGCAAATATGGATTTGGAACTTTCCACCAACATTTGCTTGACTTTTGTGTTTAATTTTGACTACTATAGGAAATGAAACTGTAAACCAAGAAGTCATGACTTTTCCTGATACTTCACAACACAAAATACTCCGTGCTTACACAATAGGATTGCTTTGTTGTTGTTCCTTTAATTTTATCAATTTTTTTAATTAAAATGTATGGGTTGTAAAAACTGGTGAAGAAGAAGCAATTATCTAGCCCAGACCCTGTAACTGAAAGCGGTTAACGAAACCACACACTCCTAGAAGTCCTTACTGCGTCTTACTCTATGACAGCACGTCGCTCTTCCCACATGTGTTCCTCTCTGGGCTCAGGAACAGGCAATGTTTCTCTTCAGAGAGCGTCAGAAATCTGTAGTGGCTCCTCCTCACCTGTGAAATTAAAGACAACTATAGTATAGAATTCAAAAACAGAATTCAGCTGGTTCCTTTCTCACTACACCCACTACGTATCCCTAAGCTACTCCATGTCTCCAGTATATGACTAATATTATTGGTACATTTCTTCATAATTGTCTCCTTCTGCATCATCTGCTTTTGTGTCCTTCAATGTTATCCATTCCATTTTCCTTTGGGAGGGGCATACCAACATGAAACATGTCAAGGCTAGCATCCATAGGCCTCTGTTGTTCAGGTAAAAGTTCTGGGCTTTCCTTTCGCTAGAGTTTCTGTGAGTTTCTTTTGGCATAAATTCTGTGTTTACTCAGCCTCTGACTTTTCTGCCTTCTCTTCCTGGATCTTCTTTTGGAGTCCTACTCTTGGGCATAATGACTTATCCTTAAATGGTTTCACCATTTCTAATAGCTTCTATCTTGAATCTGGCTTAAAAGTCTCTTCTGGCTCCAAACAGCCTCGAATATCCTATCCAGTAAAGTGATTTTAAGCTGCTCATCTATAAGATTAAAAAAAACCAAGACCATTTTCTTTTCCTCTGAGGTTCAGCTCAAAACTTACCTAGAGAAGCCATCTCACACATGCCATCTTGCAATAATCTTTCTTTACCAAACATCTGCTCAGCACGTACTGATTCACCTTGTATAACACTCTGAGCCCTTGGATACTTTGTTATTCTTCAGTGGGCACTGTTCCTGTTCTTACTTTCTTGACACAGATTGTGTAGTATACTTCTTAGCACAGACAGGTTCTTTTGCTTAACTCATGTTCCCTTTTTTAAAGTTGAGATAAAATATTGTCACTTTAGGTATATATGCTCTACACTTGCATACTGAATGGAGTAAAACAAAGTTCCAGATAATGCAACTCTGAAACTTAATAGCTCTCTACGTGGTCTTGGTAAAATATTCAACAAGTGAACAGGGGAAATGGCAAAGATGACAATTGAAACATATGGAACTTTTCCTGATAACAGTTTCTCCAAAATTGAAATACAAATAAGGACTGCCTGTATCATCATTTCATTAATAAGCATTGCTGTAAAGAAGTATTGTTATTAAGAGACTATCTCCTGTTACTCAGGATTGCTGGATAAGAAAATAAGTTTAAAACAATATTTTATTACAACCATTGAATAAGGTGTCTTTATAATTTGGTTTCTTAGAAAATGTTAATAACTTATTATTTAAAAAGGGCATAAATCATAGCAGTTAGAACCAAGTGAGTATCTGTTTACTCCTACAAATAAAGGACAAAAATATAACTAATATTGCCCTCACAATCTGCAGGGATGAAGAGGTTTTAACTTGTCAGATTCCAGGGTAAAAATTTTCCCTTTTAAAGAAAGATTAACATGGGTAGCTTCCCCTCACAGAGAATTTAGTGCAATTTAATGTTTTGTTTCATAAGAACTCAGGCATATTAGATACTGGTTGAAAGGTGTTTTGTTTTGTTAATTTTACTTTACAGGCATTATGACCCTGCTTTCTTTCAAGAAAAGGGTATGATTTGGAGAGTTCTTTCTCACAGAGACTGATAAAAATCCCAGTTGCTATTTCATCCCTCTGCTGAGAACTGATCTATTATCTTATTCACCAGAAGAGTTATCATCATAGTGACCTATAAATGTATATTTTCACAGGCACTCTAGCATCAAGACAGTGGTTATGATTTAGGAAAAATTTGTAGTGAAATCTCAGAATTTTGAATTCTTTTAAAATTACATAACTTGTTTGGAGAAACTCAACAACTGCAAGACTGACTGTAAGACACAGGGGCAGCATAAAAAAGCAAAAATAACAACAACAACAACAAACTCCAAAAATACCACTTGAAGTACTTTTCTAGAGCAGCACCATGAACCAGGAGTACAACAGTCCTATTCGTGTCTGAGCACATTATAGAGGATCCATGGCAGGGCAGTGCCACAGCTCCGCAGCACTGGGTGGAACAGGCCCAATATGCCTCCCCACACAGGAAGGTTGCCCTCCTCTGTGAACTGGCAAAACTAAACGGCATTCCTTGACTGCATAGCCCAGTGGCTTGAGTTTTCCCAGTGCTTTCCTTCCTTTCTTTTGTCTCTTAAGTGACCCTGTCAAATTGGAATAAAAAGAATGTTTTGAAGCGTGAGAAAATTCAAATTTCCTATTTAAAGCCTGGAGTTCATTAGAGGAGTATGCTCACTACTTTCAAGGGTCACTGGGTTAGGTGCAGTAGAGCCTCCCCATGACCCAGTTCTCAAATTCTTCACCTGAAAGTGGTTTAGAAACACCATTAAATCTATGAGTGTTCTATGGGGCCTAATGCATCTTCCCTGTGTTTTGTTTTGTGACCTTGTCAAGACAAGAGCCTGCTTTGATTATTTGCTATCCCTCTTTTCATGATCAGTTTTCAGTTAAATGATTGTCTCAGCATCATTGGCTGGAATGATTAAAAGTTTATTTATGATACACTGCAAGTTTCTTTTAGCAATCACACATAAATTAACTCTTTTTTATTTATGATCCAATACAGCAATGCAACCAAGAAGTAATCTTATCTAATTGGAGTTTTTATTGGACTATTTTTATTATTTCTGTGTTAAGGCTAAAGTTTAAATTTTGTCAAGCAAGAGAAATTAACTGTTCTTAATATTAGAGTTAGCCTAGTAACAAAGAGATTTTTATATCATAATACTGTGTGGTAGGATATAATGAGCACAAACTTCACATACCAGGTGTGAACTTCTGTTCTGCCTCTGGACTTCCCTGTCTGGGACCCTTCTGAGTTCAAATAATGTCATCTCTAAAGTGAAAATATTAATACTAACCTATGAACATTGCTTGAAAATTATGTGTGTGTGCATAGAGCACAGTATTTATTCTAATGTTAGATACTACTCAGTTTAGCTTTTCCACCACCAGGTATGTGATTTTGAGAAAGTGACTTAAGATCTCTGTTTTTAGTTCCTTTGATAAATGAGACTGCAGGACTAGATAATTTCTACTTTTCAGTCAAAACTGGGTTAATAAGTAAACCTCAATTTGTTCTTTGTACAACTTTACATTAGCCAAAGTTTCTTTAAAGCTGAAATCTTGCCAGTGAGTAAAGATGACATTAGCTGGAATTTGCACAGTAATGTGATGATAAGGTGACAAAAATCAAACAGCACTAGACTTTTCAATATGTACTTATTGGAACCAGAATGGAAGCAAAGGCAATTCCTTTTAGATGTTATAACCATGGACTAAAAATTAAACAATCTCTTTTTTAAAACCTCTCCTCTGATCTTCTCTCAAGCTGAATGATCCTGGAAAATCACTAGAACTTTCAGTTATTCTTAGCTTAATCAGCACAGTAGCAGTGATGTTAGCCAATAGATGCCACTTGCTTAGTTCACTGAGATCCTCTGAATAAAAAGAGAGGTAAAGTGAGCTAAACAAATTAAACATGATCAACTTTGTTTTTGTGGGTTAGTTCTGTTTCCAATGCCTTTATAATATCTGTTTATCTGAGAAACAATTTTAAAAGGAATTCTCAAAATTTATCTCTGATCAGTAGTAGACTTGTTTTGTTTTTAATTTGATACAGCTATCCCATTTCTTCCTACTGCTTGCTTAAAAGACTTGGTTGGAACTTGGCTGTCATTACCTTTCCTGGGCTCTGCTTTTCCACCCAGGCAGTCATCCCAAAAGCCTCTAAATATATTTTTCAAAATCAGATTTATTAAGTCATAAATCATGTTCAGTAATGCCAAAAGATACAACACAAAATCTAGAAGTTGAAATCACACACATTCGCATTTGCAGATGCACCAGAAGATGCATGAAAACCCTTGGCCCTATTTGTGTGTGAGGTAATAAGACATATGAGCGAAAGAATTTTCAAACTAGTATCAAGGACTAAAGAAACAACACACACTGGTAAGATGGTACTCTTATATGTTGTTGATAAAAATGTAACAACACTTAGGAAATCAACCCATGAATACAGCCACTTTGGAAGGCACTATGGAGATTTTTGAAAACACTGAAAATAGAAATTTCACTAGACACACCTATACCTCTTGTTGGTGTCTTCTTAGAAGAGCTAAAGGCATCCTACTACAGAAGATAGGTACATACTCATGTTTACAGCAGCACAAATTGCAATGGCTAAATCACACAAGTGCTCTAAATGCCCATTAACAGATGAATGGACACACCCATGTTTATAGTGGCACAGTTTGTAACAGATAAATCCTAGAAACAGCCCAAATGACAATTAAACAATGATTGAATAGAGAAGAAAGGGTATTTTTAATATAATGGGGTACTACTCTGCAACAAAGAAAGATAAGCTTGAGACATTTCTAGGTAAATGGATATACCTTGAGCCCATATTCTTAAGTGAAATAAATTAGATATGCATGTTTAAATACTGCATTGTTTCTTTGGGGTGAGAAAACAAAAGTGTAAATAGGAAGCAAAATGTATAATAGATAATGAGAAATGAGGACAAAATGTTCAAATGAGAAGAGGAACAAGGTAGGGAGGAGGGGAAATGGAAAGAAGGCACAAGAAAAAACAGATAACAAAAGGAAAAAAAGCTTTTCTAAATAAGCAGGGGAAGGGAAGGGTGCTGAAGGCAAGGAAAAGGAAAGGAAAAAAATTAAGAGGCAAGATATATCCTCTATAGATACAGATTCCCTATGATGAGCATGATGGTTATTACATGATATAACTAACATATATCAATAAAATGTAAAAACAAAAAAATGCAGAAGAATGGATTAAGAAAATGCAGCATATGTACATGCAATGGAGTACCTCTCATCCTTAAAGAGGGCTAATTTTGAAACACTATAGGGAAATGGGTGGATTTGAGAGTATAATGCTAAAAGAAATGTTAGTCGCAAAAGGTTCACTATCACGTGGTCTCTCTAATAAGAGAGAACCAAAGTATAAATAACTGAAAGCCCAAAATAAAGAGCCAGGTTAAGAAACAGGAAAGTAGTCTAGATAGAGATAGAGTAGTCTAGATAGAGTCTAGATGGAGAGGGGTTGCTGGGATAGGAGGGAGAAGAGAGGCTGGGGGAGTAGTTAATAATGAGATAAAGGCCTTGAGGATACGAATCAAACCCCCAAGCTGAATAGAATCACTATGATGTAAAAACATATACTACTAGAAAGAAAGAGAGGAGGAAGGAAGGAAAAGCAAGCAAGGAAAAAAGAAAGCAATGATAACTAAAACAACACAAAATGAAAACTAAGTGCTTATGTAGATCTTTCCTCACCTGGAACCTGTATTCAAACTTGTAGGAAAATTTTTCAGTGCAAATCCTATGAATGAGGCTGGAGATATATTCAGTTGCCTCCAACTAACAGTTTTACTCTGATAGAATGTTTCATATTGAAATCATAAAAATAATAATAAGGCATTCAAAACAGCAGTATCCTTTGTGTTTTGTTTTTGTTTTATTAGTATATGTTTGTGATATATAATAATTACATTTTGGGGGGATTAATAAACATATCAATCTTTTGAATAAAAATTTTTATTCTAAGATTATTTTTAAGTATTTTTAGTGAACTTCATTGCTACAATTTATACGTAATGATCATATTCATCATAAAGAATTTGTACTTGTATGTGATATATCTTGATTCCTCTTTATTCCATTCCCCTTCTTCCCTTCAACCTCTCTTCCTCTCCTTATTTACGAATTTTTGTTTCCATTTTACTCTTTTATCATTTGTTTCTTTTCCTTTCCTTCCTTTTCCTCTTCCCCTTTCCCAGTTCCACTTTTCTTTAGAACAATTTCTCCCTATTTTACAATATCTACTGCTCATTTTGATCCTTACTTACACTTGCAGTTTCTCACATCAGGTAGACCATGAGATACTTACACAAGTGTATCTGATTTATTTCACTTAATGGTATGATTTCAAAGTGTATCCCTTTACTATAAATGTCTCAATTCTGTCTTTCTTTATGGATGAATAACATTCCATTGTATAAAAAGACCACATCATTTGTATGCATTCATCAGTTGATAGGCATTTGAGTTCCCAAAATTAAGTATTACAAACAGTGCTGTTGTAAACATGGGTGCATATTTATCTGTGTGGTATGATGTTTTTGAATCTTCTGGGAAGATACCCAGAAGGGAAATAGCTGAGTCAAATAAAGCTTCTAATTCTATTTTTTGAGGAATCTCCACACTGATTTCCATAGTGGTTGCAGCCATCTACACTTCCAACAACAGTGAAGAAGTATTCCTTTTCCCCTCCAGCCCCTCCACCATTTGTAATAGGTTGATTTCTTGATAATAGCTATTCTTTCCGGAATGATATAGAATCTCAGTGCTATTTTAATTTGCATTACCAGTGATGTTGAACATTTCATCATATATTTATTATCCATTTGTATGTCTTCATCACAGAAGCATTTATTGATCTCTGATGTTCACTTTTGGACTGGGTCTTTGAATTTAAAGGTCTAATTTTTCTCAGTTCATTATATGTTCTAAATAAAAGTCTTTTGCCTGAAGGACAACTGCCTAAAAATTTTTCCCACTCTGTGGGTTGTCTTTTCACTCTGTTGATGATTTTTTCTGTTGTGCAAAAGTTTTTTTAATACAATGAGATCCCTATTGTTGATTCCCTATATTATTCCCCTTGTGATTGGGGTTTTTGTTTATGAAACCTTTGCCTACACCTAAGTCTTCTAGAATTCTCCCTACACTTTCTTGTAACAGATTTAGTGCTTCTGTTTTAATACTTAGATATTTGATCCATCTCAACTTTAGTGCATATCAATAGACATGGGTCTCATTCTAGTCTTTGGACAGTCAGTTTTCCCAGCACTATTTATTAAAGAGACTACCCTTTTTGCAGTGAACATATTTGTCCCTTTGTCAAAGATAGGGTGGCAGAGTGTATTTAGAATTATTTCTGCATCTTCTAATTGTCTATTGATCCTCAGGTTGGTTTATGATGTTTTTTTCTAGCATGATGCTATTTTTTAACTATACTATGCCTTTCCTTTTTCTCAAATCACTTTATTTCAAAGAGAAAAAAATAACAAAATTTTTCAAAATATGTTAATTGTGGGGTAACGATGATACATACATTGCATATAGTTATCCCAAAATCATTCACCCAGAGCATAAGATATCTGAATTCAGCTGTCCTAACAATATCAGAACAAATATTTCTCTTCAATAAACTCAGAGAAATCAGTAATATAACTATCTTAACTATATATATACATATGCATATATAAATATACATATGTATATATATACATATGTATATATAAATATACATATGTATATATATACATATGAAGTTTCTTTCAGTTTTTCACACTAGTGAGACAATATGGTCTTTACCCCAATTCGATAAAATGCATCTATGACAAACCAATAATCAACATCATGCTAAATGGACAAATACTCAAAACTAGCTTTCTAAAATCAGAAACAAGATTAGGATGTCCACTGTCTCCACTCTTATTCAACATAGTCTTGGAAACTTCAGCTGGAGCACTCAGATAAGAGAAAGAAATAAAAGGAATAAGGATAGTAAAGGAAGAAGTTAAAATATCATTATTTGCAGCTAACATGTTACTCTACATAGAAGATCCAAAAAGCTCCACCAAAAGACTACTAGATTTAATAAGCAAATTCAGTAATGTAGTTTGACATAAAGTCAACACTCAAAAATCAGGAGACTTCCTATACATGAATAACAAACTCACTATGAGAAAAACTAAGGAAACAGCATCTTTCACAATATCATCTAAAAAAAAATGAAATTCCTAAGAATCAATCTAACAAAGAATATAAAAGACCTCTATATTGAAAATTACAGTACTCTGAAAAAGGAGACTGAACAGGATATTAGAAAAAGGAGAGATAGATTTGTGGACTGTGGGGTGAGAGAACCAGGCCACCAGGAGGTGATCCCTGTCTAGAAACCAGCGCCATGTAGGAACCGCTGCCAGAGTAGGGACAGCCAGACTCAAGCCTCTCTCCATGAGTCTGCACCATTTGCAGACTGCAGAGGGAGAGAACAAGGCCCTACCAGGAAGTGATCCCCACTTGGACACCATATCATTTTCACTGTTTTGTTGGGTTGGGTTGGGTTTTATTCTCTTTTGCTTTGTTTGATTATTTTAAGTCTGATGGCAGGAGCAGCTATTTAAAAGATAGCAAGACATATTATGGTAGTCATTTTGAATTTACTATTGGCTTGCTTTGAAGTCCTTTATTACATTCACTGTTTTGGTTTTATTGTTTCTATTATACTCTGTTTTGTTGGATTTTTTACTATGTCTGAAAGTATCTGCAGTTATTTTGAAGGCAATGAAAGGCATTAAGGTAACTATCGTTGATTTTGTAAGGTTCTGTATCACTTATACTGCTTTATTTTGATTGGTTTTATTCTGTTTTGTTTTCCTTGGTTTCATCCTCTTTAAAATAAAAAAAGAAAAGAAAAGAAATAAAATAAGATAAAAAAAAGAAAAGCTCTTGGGTAGGAAAACCAATATAGTGAAAACTGTTATAAAAGTTGTTTTACAGATTCAATGCAATTGCAATCAAAATTCCAATAGCATACCTCATTGAATTAGAGAAAACAATCCTAAAACTCATCTGGAACCAGAAAAGACATAGAATAGCAAAGGCAATCCTGGGCAACAAAGACCAGACAGAGGGCATCACAATCCCTGACTTGAAATCATACTATAAAACTATTGTGATTAAAAACAGCATGGTACTGACAAAAGAAAAAAGAAAAAAAAAAAGACCTGAACATCAATGGAAAAGATTAGAAGATGCAAGAACAACTCCAGATACACTAAGCCACCTTATCTTTGACAAGGGTGTCACTGGAAGGGTGTCACAATCACTGGAAGAAAGATAGCTTCTTTAATATATGGCCCTGGAAAAATTGGCTCTCTATGTGCTGAAAAATAAAGCTGGGCCCATGTCTTTTACCATGCACTAAGCTAAAACCAGAAAGGATCAAAGTTCTTAATATTAAAACAGAAACTTTAAATCTTCTGGAAGATAGAGTAGGTAACACTTGAAGATATTGGTGTAGAAAAAGACTTTATGAATAAAACTCCAATTGCACAGAAACTTTCACAAAGAATCAACAACTGGGATCTCTTCCTATTGAAAAGGTTTTGCACAGCAAGAGAAACCACCACCAACAGAGTGAAGAGATAACCCACAATGTGGTAGAAAATGTTCACCAGCTGTACCTCAGACAAAGGATTACTCTCAAAAACATATAAAGAACTCAAAAAAATCAGTCCTCCCAGATTTAAAGCCCCAATCCAGAAATGGTCATCTGAGACCATGCTGAGCAAATAAATGCTCAGCATCACTGGTCATTTGAGAGATGCAAATTAAAATGACACTGAGATTCCATTTCACTCTGGAAAGAATGGCTGTTATCAAGAAATCAACCAATTACAAATGCTGCAGGAGCTGTGGGGAAAAAGGAATACTTCGCCATTGTTGGTGGGAGTGCAGACTGGTGCAACCTCTGTGGAAATCATTGCAGAGATTCTTCAAAATCTAGGACTAGAGGGATGGGGATTTAGCTCAGCAGCATAAGCACTTGCTTGTCAAGGGCAAGGTCATGATTTTGATCCCAAATACCAAAAAAAAAAAAAAAAAAATCTAGGACTAGAAGTCCCAACTGACCCAA
>PVJX010014149.1:0-45592 GCA_004027295.1 Dolichotis patagonum
CCGATCTTATCTTCACTAATAGTAGCCCAGGACCTCTTATTCGAGCGGGTTTTTGCGCTTTAGTTTCTTTCTGTGTTGTGAGAGTCTATCTCTCTCTGTTTGGGTCTCTCCAGGGTGTTTTATTCTGGCATTTGAGCTGTCTCTCTCAGAGAGGGTCTC
Organism: Dolichotis patagonum; assembly: GCA_004027295.1. Classification (NCBI taxonomy): domain Eukaryota; kingdom Metazoa; phylum Chordata; class Mammalia; order Rodentia; family Caviidae; genus Dolichotis; species Dolichotis patagonum. The sequence continues at coordinate 160 of PVJX010014149.1, forward strand.
TCTCCTGCTACCTACCAGTCCGCCATCTTGTCTCTTATCCCCCACTTTTTTTGTTTTTCTTATTTCCCTTTCCTCTCCTCACCCCTCACCCTTGTTCTCTTGGACCATTTGCCTATTACAAGAGGCAAAAGAACAAAATCCTTTTGTTCTTTTTTATCTGTAAGAGAAAGGGGTAAGATAGTGAAATTTGGCAAAATGAAGGTGTTCGCTGAGGTGACTTTGCCTGCTGCCTTTCTGCAGAGACTACTTTTTGGGAAAAGAAGGTATATAGATAACTTACCACTGGAAGGACTGAATGTTCCAGGCTCCAGCTGAGGTAGGGGATGATCCTTCTCGTCACATAGGCCTTTTGGCACCAAGCTGCCTTTAGGTGACCTCTGTATATACAACTGGAAAGACTCAAATGGGGCATGGTGATATAACCACTGCCAGCCATAGGCCTTGGTGCTCTTTATGTGATCCTGAAGGGAATTCTCCCCTCCATTTTTCTGGGTGCTTTCCCCGTCATCGATGTGATACTATAATCTTGCTTTGGTCTTTGTTCTTTGCTCTCTGATAAACGCTTGAAGCATATCTACCATTAGAGTAGTCTTCTCTGTTGTTAAGGATCTGAACTTTAAACTTCTGGGGCCATATATATGTGACTCTTTGCTGCCACATTATCCATTTTTATAATTGTCTTAGTTTGTGCTTTGCTTTATTGAAATGAGAAATAGCATATGCTATTTAAAACTGTGTGTCTGGTTTCTTTTACTTAATATATTTTGCAAGTACATCCATTTTCCTACAAAGATCTGTAATGTGTCATTCTGTATAGCTCAGCAGCATTCCATTATATATAAATATCACATTTTCTTTGTCTAGTTATCTATTGATGTGGTATACAGGATGCTTGCAAGATGTAACTATTACAACTGCGCTGTTATAAAAATTGGTATGCAATTATTGCTGTAGTAATAATCTGGATGATAGCTGGGTCATATAACATTTCTAATTTCAGTTCTTTGAGGAATCTCCATACGTATTTCCATAATGGTTGTACTAGTTTGCATTCCCGCCAACAGTGCAGGAGGGTTCCTTTCATATCACAGTCACACTAGCATTTATTATTGTTTAATTTCCTAATGATTGCCATTTTTTCCGGAGTAATATGGAATCTTAGAGTTGTTTTAATTTGCATTTCTCTAATGACAAGAGATGTTCAATGTTTTTCATGTATTTGTTGATCATTTGCAATTCTTCCTCTGTAGAGTGTCTGCTCATTTCTCTAGACTATTTTTTCAATGGGTCTTTAAATTTAGATTGCTTTTAATTTTTAATTCATTAAGTTTATTGGTTCATTTTAGGTATAAATAATGACATTCACTATAGAGAATTTGTACCTGGACATGATGCAACTTTATTTTTTTTCTCCCATAGCTCTACCCTCCCTTTAGCCCTACTTCCCCTCCTCAGTTACAAAGTATCTTTCTATTTTTCCTTTTTTCTCACTTTTTTTCTTTTTCCTTACCCCTCTTTAGCTCTCCTTCCCATTTGAACAATTTTTTTCCTATTTCACAATATCTATGATGCATATTGTCTTTATTTATGCTTTTGGTTTCTCACACCAGGGAAACCATATGTATGTACACTTATGTCAGATTTATTTCACTTAAGATTGTGGTCTTAAGTAGAAATGTCTCAAATTTATCCTTCTTTATGGCTAAGTATTATTCCATTGCATGAAAAAAAACCACATCTTTTTTTGTCAATTCATTTTTTGAGTGGCATTTGGGCTGTTTTCAAGATTTAGCTATTGCAAACTGTGCTGATATAAACATGGGTGTGCATACACTGCTGTGGTATGATGCTTTTAATTCTTTCGAGAAAGTACCAAGAAGGAGAATAGCTGAGTTGAATGGAATCTCTATTCCTAGTTTTTTAAGGAAATCCAACATTGATTTCCACAGTGGTTGCACCAGTCTACTATCCCACCAACAGAAGACAAGTGTTCCTTTCCCCACAGCCCTTCCAGTATTTGCTATTGATTGATTTCTTGATAATAGCAATTGTTTTGGGAGTACATTGGAGTCTCAGACTTGTTTTAATTTGCATTTCCCAAATGACCAGTGTTGCTGAATATTTTCTCATATATTTATTTGTCATTTGTACTTCTTTATTGAGAAGTGTCTACTCATTTTTTATGCCCCTTTTTTGGATTGGGTCTTTAAATGGGGGGTATGATTTTTTTAGATTTTTTTTAATATATTCTGAATGGTAGTCCTTTGAGGAACAGCTGGCAAAAATGCTTTCCCACATTGTGAGTTGTCCCTACTTGGTTATCTTACTGTGAAAAGCTTTTTCATTAGATAAGGTGCTGATTCTTTCTGATAGTTGCTGTGCGAATGGGGTTTTGTTCATGAAGACTTTGAATACATCAGTGAACACCAAAGAGTTCTACCTATTCTGTCTCCTAGAAGATTTAGTATTTCTGTTTTAAGATTTATCTTTGATCCATTTAGGTTTATATTTAGTGTATGATGAAAGATAAGGGTCTAGCTTTAATCTTTAGGGTATGGGAAGCCAGTTTTCCCAGTACCATTTATTAAACAGGCTTTCTTCCAGTGAAAGTGTTTTCCTTCTATATCAAAGATGTGGGGCTATGTCTGGAATTGTTTCTGCATCTTCTAATGTGTTTCACTGATCCTTAGGTCAGTTTTACTTTGGACAAAACCATGTTGTTTTTGCCACAGTAGCTTTGTAGTATAATTTCAAAATTTTTCCATTCTGTTGGCTGTGTCCTCATTTTGTGGTTGCCATTGCTGTCAGAAGCATTTTAATTTGAGTGATTCCACTTTGTGATTCTTGGTATTACTTCTTACTCAATCAGAGTATTGTTCTACTCTTATGTCTTTAAGAGTTTTAACTATTTTGCTGTCGGGCAGTTTAAATGTTTCTGCTCTACTGTTCATATCTTTGATTCATTTTGATGTTAGTTCAATGCTTGGTGTGAGATAATAGAAAAGGGCTGAATGATTCAGTCTAAGACACTGCTGGCAGTTGGAGAACTGACTAGGTGGAGTCCTGCTGTGAGGCTTGTGGTACTTTAGGCTTCTGCAACCAAGAGCCAGCTTTGGCCTGAGATGCATGGGACTGGTGGTTCACATGAGTGCCTTGTTCTCACTGATGGCACTGTGCTGGGCACAGTCTTTCACCTCAGTCTTCCAGCATGAACAAAGGACACAGGCATTTTGGAGCATTGCTCCTTAATGTGAGCCTGAGGAAGAAAGTCACAAATCCAAAACAATTGGAAATATTTTTCTACTATTTTTTATTTGATTGTATTTTTTAATTATACCTTCAAGAGAGTTTTTTTCTCTGTCATTTCCCCCTTCTATACTGTTATATTCACATTTTAACCCATTATTTTATACTATTTTTTATTAGAGTGTCTGTCAGTGCTTTGCTTACTCTTACTTTTTTCTCCACCTCTGTAGTTTACAGAGGGTAAAGGAATTGTCCCCTGTTCATGTCTATCCCTATTACTTTTACATATATCTCTTTACCTGACCTCTTTATTGTATGTTTTACTCATTCTCAATTTTACTTTTGCTCCTCTTAACTTTTACAGTTGTTTCTCTTAAATTTTTTCTCCAGTATTTATATCAATTATAGAATAGTCACTCAATTTTCATCTATCACCACCAATTCTGTTCACAGTTCTCCCTGTTATCCCTTCAAAATACATAGCAATATACCATTAGCATCGATAAGACCCTTTGCCCCCTTCCTATACCTTCATTTCCATACCACACAGCAGAAAATTTAAAGTTTTTCTTTTTTCTATTTCTCTACTTTTTCCTGCTCTGGCATATTTGAATCCCCAGCCTCCTGGACTTTAGATAATAGATTCTACAACATTGTGGTTGAATTATGTTTTTCACCATATGGGAGACAAAGCTATTGCATTTAGTACACATTAATGGCTGACCAAACCTTGGGTTGTTGTACTGCTCTCACTGCAGCAGTGGATTTCTTCTTCATGCTAGAAGATCCAAACCAGTGTCTTGTGATATGTTATTGCTGAAGTAGCTCTGGTAGATTTCACTGCAGTGGTTAGCCTGTTAGTGTTGTAGCTGAAGTAATCCCACAAGAATAATCCTGAGTCAGTGGTCAATTAAGTACCAGTGAATGTTTTTCCTAAATAAACCATCATACCTGGGAAGAGAGACAAGAGATCCTAACCTAAGAACTGAGCTGGATCAGACTCTGCAAGAATACCTGACAAGTGAGAGGTCCTGAGTTTGATTCCTTATACCTCCTCCCCCTCCAAAGTACCTGCAACTTGTCAAAAAGAAGTCCTGAGTCTGACAGTTTAGTTCAGTATTCCAGAGGGGGAATCAGAGGTATTACTGGGGTGTGGGCAAGAGGCTTGTGGAAATTCACACCTGTAATGTCTCATTGGAATGTCTAATTTGTGTTCCCATTGGACATCTTATTGGCAGTTTTTGTGTGTTTCTTGATTTATTTAGCAACATAGGGTTGTAATATACTATTTTGTGATTTCAGGTGTTTATTAGATTGTTGCACTTGTGTATTTATTTGATGATTGGCTCTAACTTAATGAGTGTCTAGGTTCTCTGCCTTGTCTCAGCTTTTTATCTAGTTTTCTCTCCTCAAACCCCTGAGCCAGTACTACTGACACATTTTTTTATTTTTTTCTAACCATGTAAATTCCTCCCAATTTCTTGAATCCACCATACTTAGTTCCCTTATAGTCACTCATCCTCTCAGGTATAATTCTTCAAGCCTTATGTTCCTCTATATCTTATAAATCATACTGGCCTCCCTAAAAGCAAGTTCTGTTAGCCACATGTTTCTTAACTATAACATGACTGCATTTCTCCCAGATTTCACCCTTGGTTTCACAAAATATCCTCTGAACACCCTTGATAGTAAATCTTCAACCCAGCTAAAGATACTTAACTAAAAACAAAACCCACACCAATCTTTTCTTCTCATCTACCACTATTTTCACCTTTAAACCTCCAGCTTAGTGCCTATCACTACTCATTCAGCTACCTCCCATGCTCTCCACTCCACCTCACCAAATGGACCACAACCACAAACAATAAACTGTTATAGTGTGGATATAGAATAGACAAACAAGGGAAGAAAAACTGAAAGATTACCATGTAAGAGCACTGTAACACTGAATATTTGGGTGCTGTAATAAATAGAAGCATTTCATTTGGCAAAAAATATGAACAGAGACAAAATCACTTAAATAATACAAAGCTTTTGTATATAAGGAGGGGAAGAGGGGTTCAGGGAGGGTAGGGAAATGGGAAAAAACATCAAGTTATACCATGAGGTACAAATTTCCTATGACAAATGAGATCACTATGCACACCTAAAATGTACCAATAAGAATCATTTTCTGTTGTTAAAAAAGAAGCAAATACTAGCCGTAGCAATACAAAAATGAAAAGTATTCACAGGAAGGCAACATCATACTAAAAATCTCTATGTAAGCCACAGTCTCTACTCAGGTCTCTAGCCCCCAACTTGAAGTATCTCTCTTCCCATAAAAAAGAGAGAAAAGAGAGGGAGCCATATATAATTAAAAACTATACGTAAACATAGATAAGGTAGTAATACAGGGAAACAAAGAAACAGATCTCTGAACACTACCCCCAGACTCCCAAGGCAGGGTCAAAAAGAGAAAAGATAACAAATACTAGCCAGAAGGCATTTATGAAAAATTCTTAGAAGAGATGAAGAAAATAGATGAGTTCAACGAGGAAATGAGGAATTATATTCAGTGCCAACAGTGAATTTTTGGGAAATAGATAAAACATTGGATGAGCTAACCAAAATAGTTCAAAATTTGAATGACAGACTCAACAAAGGTATGAAATCCTCAAAAAGATATTAGAAAAAAATATCTGAAATAATAAACAGTATAGAATTCATACATGGAAGGCATGATCAATGTGAAAATAGAGTGTCTGAAATTGAGGGCAAAGTAGTGAAATATCCAATGAAACAAAAAACAAAATAAAAGAACAAAAAGAGGGCTACCCAACAGCTACTGGATGACAATAAGAAAACTAATCTAAGGTTAATAAGAGTTAGGGGAAAACAAGAAAATAGTGCAAAGGTATTTACTAATATGCATGTAGAAATTATGGTAGATTTTCCAAATATAAGAAAAGAATTTAAAACACAAGTAATTCTTATATAAAACAAAACAATTATGATGAAAATAGAAGCTCATCAAGACATATTCTGATTAAATTCACTGATAGCAAAACAAAACAAAATACCCTAGAGAATTTCAAAGGCAGCCAGAGAAAAACAAAAAATCACATATAAAGATAAATCAATTAAAATCACTGCAGACTTGTCAGTGCAAATCTTGTAGGCCAGAAGAACTTGGAGTGAAGAATTTCAAGACTTAGAGTGAATGACTTCCAACCCACATTAACTTACCTAGAAAAATTTATCCTTCAAAGATAGATAGAAAAATAAGGTATTTTCATGAAAAAGACCAGCTCAGAAGTTACATGAGCGCTAAACCAGCTCTAAAGAAAGTACTCAAAAAACTCTTGACAGATATGATGAATTGGACACATCTAAAACAGGAAAATAGCAAGTCAATTAATAAAAAGCAACAAAAAATCAGAAAAAGAAAAACAAACAATACAACAACAGATAAAGAAGTCAAAAGACAATAATAGTAAATAACTGACACATTTCAGTAATGTCTTTCAACATTAATGCCCTCAAGTCTTCAGTCAAAAGATAGAGCGTCAGACTGGATCAAAAAACAGAATCCTACACTATGTTGCATTTTAGAAAATCATCTAATCCAAAAAAGTATTCATAGACTAAAAAGTAAAGTATGGAGAATAAAATTGTGCACCAGGACTCTGAAGGCAATTGGGGATTCCAATTCTGATACCAGACATGGTAAACTTCAAGTTTAAACTGATCAGAAGACATAAATATCACTGCATAGTAGTTAAAGGAAAAATCCAACAAGAAGAGGTAACACTGATAAACACATATACACAAAATCCTGGAGCATTTATATTCATAAAACAAAAACTGATGAAAATAAATGATCAAATAAACACCAACATAGTCAGAGTAGGAAATTTTAACACGCAACTTTCACAAAGTTGGATGAATTAAAGATCAATAGAGAAATTTCAGAACTGAACCACAACCTTGAAAATGTGAACTTAATAGATTTATACAGAGTATTCTACTTCTCTTTAATAAAATATATATTCTTTTCAAGTAGCACATGGTACTTTTTCCAAAATAGATTGCACAGTAGTCCAAAAAGCCAAGTTAAGTAAATCAGAAAGAGTTGAAACAATAAGTATACTATCAGACCGGTATCTGATAGATAAAAATAGATATTGATGGTGAAATAAATTTTAGAAAAGATAAAAGCTCCTGGAAAATTAACAACACAGTCCCAAACAACCAGTGAGTCACAGAAGAGATCAAAAAGAATTTAAAAAGTTTGAAAGCTAATGACAGTGACTGTTAAACTGAACAAAAGCTCTGTAACAATATGAAAGCAGTCCTGAAAGGAAAATTCATCACAATCAGTGTACACATTAGGAAAACAGAGCAAGCCCAATTAAAAAACCTTATGAGAAATCTTAAGATATCTGAGAAAGGATAATAAGCCAAACCTAAACTGAAACTAAGCAGGGAAATTGTAAAGATGACAGCATAAATCAATGAAATTGAGGCTAAAGAAACTGTTAGAAATGAATCAAAGAGCTGGTTCTTTGAAAGAATAAACAAAATAGATAAGCTCTTAGCAAGATTCACCAAAGGAAAAAAAGAAAAGACTCAACATCAGTGCAACTAGACATGAAAAAGGTGAAATTACAAAAGACAAATTTTGAAATGCAGAAAATAGCAGCTACTTTGAAAATTTATATTCTAACAAAGGAGCAAGTTTTGAAATAATAGACAGATTTCTAGATGGATACAAACTACCAAAGTAATCCAAGAAGATATAAATACACTTAACAACTCAATAACAAGCAAAGCAATTTATCAAATTATCATTATTCATATAAATTTCTGTTGTACAATGCAGTAATATGACCCATGTATATGGTGTGTTGTGATCATATCAAAGTACTACAGTTGACATGTCCTTTCCTTAAACATTTAAATTTGATTAATGTATAATAATTTTAATACAACTCAGAGAGTGTAATATTTTAAGTGTGTATCATATACAATCACCAAACAGGGAAATTTATAATATGATTTTGTATTAGCCTTCTCTCCTTGTGACAAAATATATACAAAAAATCAAAACCTATCAAAACAGGGTATTGAATAGAGCAATATAACTAATCAGAACAAAGCAAAACAGTGATAACAATATTTGCCTGCAAAGAGATGGTAGAAGAAGATCCCCCATATCTGCTATATTGTATACGGTTATCCTCCCAAGAGATGCTCAGACCTCTGGCTCCCATTTGCTAGTGGGGGCAGGGGAAGAATGGGGTTTTTGATTCTCAGCCCGTGCACCAGTAGGCTCATGGCTGCTTACCGGGAAGGCGAGCGGGTTGCTTTGTTGCCCAGCACCCTGAGTTCCACCATGACAGGGATCTCAGGAGACGCTGGCTGGCTGGTTCTCTCCCTGGGTCGCCCACCACTCACTTGAACTGTGGCTGCTTACCAGGGAGGCGAACAGGTTGTTTTCTCTTACTAATTCTTTATGAATTATTTGGTTTCTTTTCAATAATGTTTATCTACCCAGTGACTGCACCCTTGTAGGCTGAACTCCTTTCCTGGCCAAAGTGCAAGATTTTCAGATCTGCTTTGCTTCTCACTTTTGATTATCCCTATAAATCTGGTAAAACAGCCAGCAGTATTCATCCCACCACCTGAGTGCTGTGTCTGCCTTGCCATATCCTGTACTAGAAAAAGTAGTCTGTCACCTTTAAATTCATTCTCCTCCAAACTCTCTAGACATCTTAAAAAATGAGACATTTATAGCCAGGATTTAACACGAATGGCTCTAGACCGATTCTCAGTACCACCCTCATTCTCTTTAGGAACTGCAAGAGTGCTATCTTACTGTCTGCAGTCTGTAGCCCTCTCTTCTCTTCTCATGTCTTCCCTTATGCTCTCCTCCCCTCCTGTCCCCTTCCCTCCCCTCTCCACTCCTCTCCTCTTCCTCTCTTCCTTTCTACTCACTGGATTCCACAGAATGAATAGTGTTCCTTTGCTACAGCCTTCTACCATCCTGTTTCGTGTCTCAGAACAAGCCAAGAGTAAGTGAGCTCAGTGGAATACCTGATACAAAATAAACTTCTCTTTTAATTGATAGTGTTGGGAATTTTGTCACAGTGATAGAATAGATGATTATTAAAAAATTGTTATTGTTGTGGGACCATTGTTGTTACTATACCAATCCATGTGATTCAGGATTTGTGGGAGCCATTTAATGGAAGGAGTTTGGAAAATTTGGAAATGTGAGCCAGAGAAGCCTTAGAATGTTGCAAGCAGATCTTTATGGTTGATACTGATTCTCCTTGTGAATTCCAGAATGTTCATTAGAATGTGGACAGTAAAGAGCAGGCTGATGGAATTTCAACTGAGAAAGAGGACTCTGTTGATAACTGGACAAGAAGCTATGCATGTCTGTTTTGACGAACAATTTGTCTACACTTTGTCCATGTACCAAGAGTGTATATGAGACTGAATTTAAAGGTGCCAAACTAATTAATCTGGCATAGGAAATTTCAAGGCAGCCCCACATTCAGGTTGTGGCGATGGTAGTGCTGGTTGGTTTTAGGCATACCTAAAGTGAAAATCAAGATAAAATGCAGAGCCAAGATATATGAAGATTGTGTTGCTTGACCAGAAAATGAAATGCATATGAATGGAAGGCAAAAGAGAGGGTGGATGGAAAGAAACTTTGGGCCACTAAAACGAAGCATAGTACTTTGCACTGGGATACCCTCCACCAAGAAGTAAAAAAGATGGCTTGATCGCATCTCAAGGATTGACCTGCACTTGCAGAGACTGAGTATGTATAAAAGGGTAAATAGTTTTCAAAGGTTTTTCCATAACCTGAAACTCAGGGTACCCTGAATACTTAAGGCCACCTAGGGAAGTGTATGCCAAGTTGAGCCAGGCAAGCACTCAGAGGCCAGTACACCTAGGCCCAGTTTGGCTGGCTACTGTTTGAGTTGGTGGCAGACCTCAAAATGATCCATGCTGCAAATTGTGTATTCATGCATAATGGAAGATTTGTGGAGATTTCAGAGGGAGGCCTTGAAGGAGACACAGTGATTCCTTAAGAAGGTGATGCAAAAAGCTGTGAAAAGGAAACCTAAATTTTAGTGTAGACCCTGGGAAGATGGAGATACTAGTAATGTGGAAGGAGGAAAGTCATAAACAATGAGCAGAGCCTGCCCAAGAGGGCAACATGAAGCACTTCCAGATGTGACTTTCACAGTCTTTTGGAGATCACATCTCATCACTACATGCTTTGTATGGTGAAAAATAGAGCTATCACATTTAACATGTGCCTTCTTGGGTTTTGGTGTTGCTTTGGTGCAATTTCTTTCTATTCCAGTTTTCTTCCCATTTGGAATGACTATTTAACTTGCACCATGGAGTATTGGAGATATTTCATTTTCTTTTGGAGTTTTTTTTTGGGGGGTGGGGAGGGAGATGCTAGTCATGAGTTTTCCTTGGAACTTAGAGGAGACTTTGGACTTTGAGTTTTGAGCTATGCTGCTTTGTTGAAATTCTGGCAACTCATCAAGATGAACTAAAGGCATTTTGCATAATGAGATGTATGTAAGACTTTTTAATGTCAGGGGAGAATGTAGTTATTTAGATGGAAAATATCCACCACCTGCATTATATGTTCAGAAGTGAGCTTTTGGAGGTGATTGTATTACAAAGGTGCTATGCTCCCCAATGCATTTGTCTTTTGATTAGTTCAGAGCTGGACGTTCGGTTGAGGTACTGGGGCCTTATTTAAGGAGGTGGGACTCTGATATCATGATCTAGAAGAGTGTATTCTTTTCTTCACATCCTCTCTTTCCTCTCTTTGCTTCCCAGGTGCCATGAGTTGATCAACTTTGCTCTGGAACATTCTTCTACCATGTTATTTGTGCTTTGGAGCCCATGAATTATAGACTGAACCCACTTAAACAAGTGCTGGAAGAAACCTCTTTTTCTTTTAGTTGTCAATGTTAGGTATTTTGTTCCTGGGATGACAGAATGACTAATACAATTGTTTGTAATATATTAGTTCTTTTCTAGTTTTCATCTCCCAATGCCAAATTCTTCCATGCACAAAGTACATAACATTGTGAACCACATTGTCTATGCTAGTTGCTTGAATGATCCTTGTTCTGTATATGAATTTTTTGTGTTAGTTTTCTGTTGCAAACAAAATTTCTAGAAAGGTGGAAAGAATTATTTTAGTTCCTGGTTTCAGAGGTATCAATACTCAGGTTTGTGGCATGTTGATCCTGGGCCTGTGGTAAGACAGAATATCATCTGTGAGTATGTGGTAGACTGAAGCATCTCTTGTCATGACAGAGAGCATGCAGAGGGAGAGAGAGAGAGAGAGAGAGAGAGAGAGAGAGAGAATGACAAAATGGCCAGGACAAAAATATCCTTCAAATGCATGTTGTGTCTGACCTACATTGTCCACCAAAACTCATTTTCTAGTGTCCTTCATCCCTTTCACATCACCTACAGGGGTTGAGTATGCTGGGGATGCTCCATATCCAAATTATAGCACATCTGCTTATTATTAATTTGTGTTTGGAAATTTGAGGTCTTATCCCCTTAGTTATTAATGAATATAGGTACCTGAGTGTTTGAATTTTTTTCTATATCATTTGGAGGTTTGCAGGAGTCTATTCATTCACTTAAATTTACAATTTAATGTCATTTTAACAAACATGTTTATAGTCAGTTTTTATTTGTAGAAACACAAGTTTCAAGGTCATCTGATGGTGAAACATTAAATAATAATTGTAAATAACAAGTGATTGTCTTGGAACATACAGAATGTTGATTAAGGTGAATATGAAGCCAGTAATACAGAAGTCCACATAAAACAAAGATAAATTGATAAACATGCTCCATTTTAGGTGATTGAATGATTGGCATAAAAATTAGAAATAGAGATGAAGCTAAAGATGCAAATATCAATGGCAGCCACACCTGAAAGAAAAGAAGAAAACTATGATTAATGATGAGTTTTTTCTCACAAATTTTTATAGACAAAGTGCTACACAAGTGATAGCTAACAAAGGGGAGATACCTACATATAAATTTTCAAGTACATTTTGATAAACAGTCTTAGTTTTATGTTATAGAAAATGAGATTAATGAACATTAAACTAGTTTTGGGGGTACCAGGAATCCAACTCAGGACTTCATGCTTGCAAGGAAGGCACTGCACTGCTGCACTAAATCCCCTGCTGCTAAACTACAATTTTTAAATTCTAGGAGTCTTTCATTTGAGTTTTTGGGGTCTTTTGTGTAGAGTATCATGTCATCAGCAAATGTTGATAATTTAACTTCTTTATATCCTATAAATATTCTTTTTAGTTCTCTCTTTCCTCTAATTGCCCTGGCTAATATTTCCAGAACTATATTAAACAGGAGTGGTAATAGTGAACATCTGTTTTGTTCCTGAAAGCATGAAAGCTTTCAGGTTTTCACCATTTAATATGATGTTGGCTGCTGGTGTTTCTTTTTTTTATTTTAAAGAGAATAAAACAAAAGAGGGCAGAACAAAGCAGATCAGAACAGAACAACATAAGCAGCACAGCACTTTACAATAAGACAACCGGACATTAACAGTAGCTATCATAATATCTCTTTCTCTGCTATAGTTGAGCACAGTTTCAAATACAATAATATCAAGCATAACAAAATAGTATAAAAACCATTCAAAAGAATGAAAGAATTACAAGGCATTCTGAACCGAATAACAGAAATGATCAATGGCTGCTATATCTCATCTTCAATACAAAAATTTAGGTTGAGATAACTGCTATCTATTCTAGTTTTCTGTAGGTTTTTAAAAAATCATGAATGGGTGCTAGACTTTGTCAAATTCTTATTCTGCATCTATTGAGATGATCATGTGTTTTTTTCCTTCATTCTGTTGAAGTGGTATATTGTATTTACTGGTTTGCATATGTTGGACCTTCCCTGTATCCTTTAGATAGTTCCTATTTGGTCATGATACATAATCTTTTTGATGGTTTTCTGCATTCTGTTGGCCACTCACTTACTGAAGATTTTGCATCTATATTCATTAGGGAGATTGGTTTGTGTTTCAGTCCTTCTGTGGTTTTGGCATCAGGGTAGTGCTTGCTTCCAGGAATGAGTTGGGAGTGTTGCCCATGTCCAGTTTTATTTAAGAGTTTGAGGAGTAGTGGCACTAGATATTCTCTAAAATTCTTATAGAATTCAGCAGTGAATCCATCTGGTCTTGGAGTGTACTTTGTTAGTAGTTTTAAAATTACTTCTTTAATTTCATTGGCTGATATTGATTTACTTAGAATTTTTATATTTTCTTGATTCAGCATTGATAATTCATATGTACCTAGGAATCTGTCCATTTCTTCTGTGATGTCCTTCTTATTAGAGTATAGGTTCTTATCATAGATATTAACCATCTTCTAGACTTCTAAAGGCTCTGTTGTGATCTTACCCTTTTCATTCCTAATTCATATATTTGAGTATTGTCTTTTCTTTTTTGGATATGGCTGGCCAAGAATGTGCCTATTTCATTCACTTATTCAAAGAAATACCTTTGATTCATTAATACTTTGCATTGTTTTCTCAATTTTAATTATGTTAATTTCTGCCCTGATCAGTATAATTTTTCTCTCTGGTATACAGTTTGGGTTTAACTTGCTCTTTTTTTCCCTAGAAGATGGAGGTTCAACATTAGGTTGCTCATTTGGGCTTGCTCTGCTTTTTTAATGTGAGAATTCACCACTATAAGTTCCTCTTGTATGGAACACTTTCATTGTATCTCATCATGCGCCACTATTTTTGATAAATTACTTCTCTAGTCATTAGATTATATAATACATCCATTAAAATCAGTGAAAAGTTGTACTTTAAGCAATGAAAATATACATTATTTCATATTGTATCATAAATAAGAAATAATACCATTCTAATATTAGCCATGTAAACATTACTAGCTTCTGAATTTAGGAAACCAAGATACTATTTGTTTATTATACTTCTTCCAAATAATGTATAAAAATTTTCCAGGAAGACATTGTACCACTGAGCTAAATCCCCTGCCCTTACAGTACAATTTTTAAATTCTAGGAGTTTTCAATGAGTTTTTGGGCTCTTCTATGTAGAGAATTATGGGTTTCTTATTTACATTCATACAATGTCCATACACAAGAAATATCTTAAATGGGTAATTTTGACTATATTTATAACCCAGTTAAGACAGAAAACATATTATGGAAACTGCTAAAGTTTGCATTGTATGATGTTTGCATGGCTTGCATCATACAAAGATACAGTAAGTGAAAATAGGACAGAAATATGTGGCAGATAAAGACACATTAACAAATAATAAATTTATTTCACAAAATTGCATGCCAGGAGGCTTTATAAAAATTCTGTAAGCAGGTCACCCAAAAATGAGATTCTTGTGTCAGAAATCCAATGTTCAATTCCAGATCAGCTTCCTTTATCTAGCATAGTCAATATGAGCTATTGAATTCTCTTTAATAAAGCATGGTTAGTAACAGAATCCAGGCAAGTGGTTTGGCTTGCTTTTACTCACATATCTTTTTCACTCACTTTCTATGCTCTTGTCAGGTGTGCTTTTCAAAGAAGAGTCTGGAATTATTCTGATGATGGCTTGCTTATTTTATAACACACATGCAGTCATTAGAGGGTGCAAGCAGGGTCTGTCATCTATAGTAAGAGTCCCTATAACTCTGGTCACTGAATGGTAGAAACTGGGCATCTCAGCAGGAGGAGACCAATGGGTCAGGGAACAAAGCTTCATCTGTATTTACTGCCTTTCTCCATTGTTCACATTACCACCTTAGCTCCATCTCCTGTCAGGTCAGCAGTGCCATTAGATTCTCATAGGAACATGAACTGTACTGTGAACTGTGCCTGTGAGGATCTAGGTTGTGTGCTTCTTACAAAAACCTAACGTCTGGAGATCTGAAATAGAGTTGAGATGGTAATGCTAGTTCAGGGAGCAGCAACAAATACAGGTTAATATTAGCAGAGAAGTTTGAGTGTACAGAGACCATAATAAATCAATTGTTTGCAGACTTTTATCAAAATCCTATTGGGGAGTTGCAAATAACAATTAAGTTGCATCTGGCGGCAGGCTTTATAATAGCAAAACAATTGATGTTACCAGCTGGCTACATTAGGGCTTCCACTGATTCTGCAAAATTGTGTGTTCTATCATTATTTCATTATACATTACAATGCAATACAAATAGAAATGAAGCACACAATAAATGTAATGTGCTCAAATAACTCAGGATCCATCAACCCACTTCTTACAATCTGTCATAAACTCATCTTTTACTATGCTGATTTGTGGTCCCAGAAATATTGGGAACCACTCATTTGGCATATTTTCTGCTTCTTGTGCTCTGTGCCTGGGCACAGGGCTATTTTTCTCAGTAAAGCAGTGCTTTTAAGTAGTAATTTTTAAGGGCCTTCAGTATTGTTCTGTGGAACAGTGTTTGGTTAACATGCACGAGGCCCTGAGATCAAAACTCAGTTCTGTACTTGTCAGAAATCACAATAGATTCAAAGAAGTTACAGAAGTTTTGTCAACCAAATAGTACAGAATAGCGATTCAATCTTGTTAAAAGATAGTTCTCAATTTTTATAAAGACCATTAATTTCGTATACAAACTAAATATTTTCTCAGCAAAATATTGCTACCTAATTCCCAAAATCTATGAAAACAACTACCTTCTTTGTAAAAATATCAATTTCAACTTTTAAACACATACCAAATAAAAAATGAGTTCAAAAGTGATCCATATCAGAAAATGGGCAAATACAAACCTAGATCGGATGTTTCACAAATTGAGCTGGCAATTTGTTAGGAACATCCAAAATAGCTTCAGCAAATTTTATTCATAGAAGGAAATTGGAAATTTAATGTTAACTTTTCAATTTTGAGTTACCTTATAAGGTCTCCTTAGGTCTGGATCCTTGTACCTCATTTTAAGTAAGCCGATCATATTTAGCCCACTTAAAACCCAACATACTAATCCCAGATATTTTATTAAATTCATTAAATTTGATGGTACAACAGCAATAGAAGATAAAATGGTTAACTGGATCACAGCTACAGCTGGAGAGAGGTACTCATTAAGCATAGAGTGGATCACAGGCAATTGTCCTTCTTGGCTAGCAGCATAGAGCATCCTTGATCCTTTAAGTATTCCACAAGAAATGTTGTCAATTATTGCAGTTGAAATCCCCAGTGAAATGACCCATTGCATGGAAGGGAGTACTCTGTCCATCCATGTGACAGCAATAGAATCTACAGAAATTAAACAAAATTTAAAATGTCACAGTCACTTTGGATTTTTCACAAATACATGCGACAGTTGTTTTTCCTACACCTATACCTTTTGTAATGTAAGCTGGCTGCTCCTTACAAAAGAGGCTATCTCTTTTACTCCTTGAATCTGTTTCAACCTGTGAAGTGGAAGCAGTTATTTGTGTTTTTATTTCCTAGTTGTTGAGATGTATTGGAGACTTCTGCTTGCTATCTTGATTGAAACCTTGCCTAGTTACCATATTAAAGAATTCAGCCTAGATTATCAGAGGATAGAGACAAGATGTTATCTCTGGAGATAAGAAAATGCAAAAAGATCTCTCACTTAGAATCATAATTGTCCTAGAGCTCC
Source organism: Dolichotis patagonum (assembly GCA_004027295.1). Lineage (NCBI taxonomy): Eukaryota > Metazoa > Chordata > Mammalia > Rodentia > Caviidae > Dolichotis > Dolichotis patagonum. Next base: position 17,112 of record PVJX010014149.1, read on the forward strand.
TACTGCATTGTGAAATCTTTCTCACATGTCTTAAAGCGAAACTCCTCACAGTGTTCTTTCTGCCAATGACTTTGTGTGGTAGAGATACATGAAAATTTATTTCTTAATTCCTTCTTATTTTCTTTACTTTGAGTCAAACTTGCACTATGGTCCCAACACACAGCCTTTCCTGATTTCTTCCCCACTTGATTTAACACAAGCTGTTTTCACAAAAATCTTCTTTCACAAATTACCTTGTTGTGGAATTTACCTTTCAGAGGCTTGAAATGCCGTTCACATGGGAACCCAAAGAGCATGCCAATATGAAGATAAAAGGTTTCCCATAGAGCAGGAATGTGCAGACACAGACATGGCCTAAGTATGCTCAACTGATCCTATCATAAATTGCCAATGAGTAGAATTCTGATACAAAAATGTTTATTCTAAGTCAGTACATTTCTGGAAGTTTGCTACACAATAATGGTTAATCAATATGGTCACCCGTACTATTATAAAAAATGGAAAATCTTTCAAACTGTGTGGATATTGTTCTCTAATTAAAACAAATAGCTCCTCTTGTACATAGAAACCAACTTACATTACAAAAGGTATAGATATAACAGGAATGAAGTATTGTCATATGCATATAATGTTTTAAATATAGCAACTATGCTTCAAAATGGCTCCAAAATTATTGGGCATTAATTACAGTTAAAATGGAGACAAAAATTGTGTGATATAATGTTGCTTTATTATTTATAAATGTATACTATTTTTCTAATGACCACTGGATAAATTAATATTTCAATTATTTATTTCCATTTTCCAATAGCAACTGCTTAGTTGGAAATGTGTATTTGCACAATTAAAAGCTATCATCTCTTCTAGGAGCAATCTACGTTCTAAAATTCAAAGCATTATTAGTAGTGTTAACACTTGCTGGGAGATCATTGCTATTGTATTCTAAGTTTATTGAATCATTTCATGATTTTGAAGTGCATTTCTTAGATTTCTATTTAATTAGGATGAGGCAGTTGGACTCTAGAGATACTGCACTTGAGATCAATGTCACTGACAACATGAGGTAGCCAATTATGTCTGGTTTCAGGCACCCAGGGTTATTCGGGAGGAGCAGTGAGTAGAGTGCAGTACAGGAGCATGCAATGAAGGAGGATGGAAAGTTAGGCCTGGAGTAGACCTTGGTTCAGAACTAGCTCTGGTCAGCTGAGAGGTGACTGATCAGAAAGAAAGAAGTGTTGGAGAGATGACGTGGTGGTTGCAGTTCTGTGAGAGTGAGATTAAGCAGATTGGCAAGCAAAAAAGACAGTGTTTAAATAGGAAAGTGACTTGATTAAGTTTGTGTATTATAACTTTATCTGTAGAAACTGAAAGGAAGTTACATTAGTTGGAGAGCATAAATGAAGAAAGTGGTTGTTACAGTAAGCCAGGCAAGTACAAGGTGGGTCTGGACCAAGGCAGTAAGAGTGGGAATGAAAAGGTGAAAATACTCGAAGAACGTAGTGAGGTAGATTTTTAGAGAGCTTGCAGACTGGTTTTCAGGTGGAGTATACGGCAAATTATAATTTTGCCCCAATTTTTAATAATGAAAAATATCTCAGTGGGTTACAGTATTTCTGTGAGACCTAAATTGTGAATATGTAATCACAGCACACTTCTGTTTCCCTTTTTAACTTGTAATTGCCCTTTTCTGTTATAACCAACATTTCTATGCTAGTCTCTGGGAATATGTGTAAAGATCATTTTTTATTTTTCCAATCATCTCTCTGTGTTTGTACATGATCATATTCCACTGTGTCTATCTGTGTCTGCTACTTTTTAGTTTGTATTTTTGCTATATTAATTGAAATTTATTCAGAATACTTGAAAAGTCAATTGTTTTTAATGAATAGACTTCCTATATAACTTTCCTTTCCTTCAGTAGTAACTCTTTTTAAAAATTAAAGTTTGGTATACTTTTTTCTAATACATTTCAAATACTACTTTCTTGTAAACTGAACATCTGAATCTGCATTTGTTCATATCTATGTTCATGTGTTTTATAATATTTTGTATAAATAAGACTTATTGTGTGTCAAATCTTTTGCTATAGGGCTTTATATTATTATTGAATTGCTGAGAAGCCATCTTAATAAAGCTTTGACCTGGTTTCTTTGCAAAGGATACTTTAACACAGTGATTGATAATAAGGTTTTAAAATTAGCAATTTTTAAAATCCTATTATTTCAATTATGTCACATTAAATATCATTCTTGTTGGAATTTTATTAATATTAGGCTTTATATATGGCTGCTGACATTTACAAACCATTATTCCTTATAAGCCAAAGGAGGAGGAAGAAAAGGAGGAGGAAGATGAGGAGGAGGAGTAAGAGGAGAAGGAAGAAGAGAAGGAGGAAGAGAAAGTATTTTTATAATTTTGAGAGGTCATCTCATATTTGGTATTGAATATTAATCTGCCCATATGTAGATGGATGACAGTTGCTACATAACTAAATACCCTGAATTATAGATTATTCACCTAAGAAAAGAAGATAGTATTGACTATTTGAAACAGTTACAATGAGGATAGGTATTTGGGTGTACCTTAAATTATGAAATATCTAAGGAAAATGTGTATTTCTTTTTTGGTGCTGTTCTTGTTTGTTTTCTCCCATTTTTTCCTTTTGTATTTCCTTTTTTCTCTTATTCTTCCTTCTAATTTTCTTCCTCTCTCTGTTTAGTTCTTACATTTCACATTATTCTACTCTAAGAACTTAGAATCTGTCAAGTGCTTATCTTTTGTACATTATTGAGACAATTATTTTTCCTTGGATTCTTTGTAATGCCCCAAACATGAGCACCTTATGTTTATATGACCACGGGTATATCAAACAAATTTATAAAGCTATACTCATTTATTTTAAGTAGGTGGGTGTGCCTATTTCCCCCCTGTCCACACACAATCATACCTGAAAAGATGATTTCCTTTGGTGTCAACACTGTCAGGAAGGATATATTAGTCAATAAGTATACCACAGTGACGATGGACAAAGAAGAAATCAAAGCTCTGGGAAGTGTCTGACCAGGATTTTTCACTTCTCCTAAGAAGCACAAAAAAATTAATCAAAGTAGGACATGTTGAAAATTTCAGAGTTCTTTCTAATAAAAAGGAGAATAATATGCTATTCCAGGGTAATTTTTCTCTTATTTTTCTGGGCTGATTCTGCTGTTGTCCAGGACAAAGTTTCTTTATAAGCTTGCGTTTTACATGATATTTCATAAAAATAAATTATGCAAATTTTCCAAAGTCTCATTAGTTATGGTTGGAAGAGAGAACATTAGATTCTTGTACTGATGGATAAGTGGGTAGAACACACATCAGGGCAGGTAATTTTCTATCACTAGAGACTCCTTACATATTGTTGGATGTGCTACTGAGATGAATATATTGATGCTTCTGAAGGTCATTGTAATCTTTATTGCAGAAGTAAATGTAAAGAGTGTGTAATGGTGCTTGGGCATCACAGTTGTCCTTTTAACATAAGTATCAAAGTATAAATTCTCTGGTTAGCACATGATTGGTCAGAGTCATGTGTAAAGATGAGAGTCCCATTTAGGGTTACTGAATCTCAACACACTAGAATTCAAATTTCTAGGCTCAATGTTATAGTTTTATAAATTTTTACTTCTGATGGCACATTTTATTCATTCATCTTCTGATAGACTTGTCGGCCATTTCCAAGATTTAGCTATTACAAATTGTGCTGCTATAAATAAGGTTGTGCATACATGACTGTGGTATGGTGTGGTATTTGACTGGGTCAAATTGAATTTTGACTTTTATGTTTCATGAGAAAACTCCATACTGATTTCTGTAGTGTTTGTATCAGTTTACACTCCCACCAACAATGGAGAATGGTTACTTTCTCCCCACAGCCTCAAAAGCATTTGTTATTGGTTGTTTTCTTAATGATAACCATTCTTTCTTGAGTGAGATAGAATGTCAGCCTTGCTTTAGTTTGCGTTTCTTGAATGACCAGTGATACTGAACATTTTTTCATGTGCTCATTGACCATTTGTATTTCTTCATCTGAGTGAGAAGTGTCCGCACATTTCAGATATTCATTTTTGGAGTAAGTCTATAGGGGGTTTAAGCTTTTGAGTTCTTTGTATATTCCAGATTAGTCCTTCGAGGAATAACTGGTAAAATTTATCTCATTTTGTAAACTGTGTCTTCACTTCATTAGAGGTTCCCTTTGCTGTTCAGAAGCTTTTTAACTTGATGTGGTCCTATTTGATGATTCTTAGTATTTGTTCTCGTTCAGCTCAGGTTTTGTTCAGATTACCTTTGCCCACATGTATGTCTTTAAGAGTTTTACTTGTTTTATTTTCCAGCAGATTAAGTGATTTTGTTCTACTGTTTATAACTTTGATCCATTTTTATTTTAGTTTAATGTGTGGTGTGAGATATGGATCTAGGTTTGTATTTCAGTGTTCAGATTGCTAGTTTTCCCTGCACTACTTGCTAAACAGCCTATCTTTCCTCCAGGAAAGGGATTTGGCCTTTTTATAAAAAATAACATAGATGTGTGTGCATGAAGTTGTTTCTTTATCTACTACTCTGTTCCATTAATAAAGGAGTCCATTTTTTGCCAACATCATGCTTTTTATTTTATTACTGCACCTTTTGAGTGTAACCTCAAGTCCAGGATTGTGATATTTCCCTGTCTTACCGTTGTTGTCTAGAATTATGTTTGCTATTTTGTTCCGTATGAATTTTAGGATTGTTTTCTGCATTGCCGTCAGAAATGTTATTGGTATTTTGATTTGGATGGCAATAAATCCATATAACAGTTTTGGATGTATGGCCAATTGACTATATATTAGTTCTGCCTATCCAGGAAGAGGATATGTCTTTATATTTTCTGAAAGCCTTTTAGATTTCCTTTTAGAGGGTACTATAGCTTTCATTGTACAGGTCTTTTACTTTCTTGGCTAGGTTAATCCTTATGTATTTCAGTTTTCTTGATGCTGTTCTGAAGGATATTTCTTCCATGATTTTCCTCTCAGTGCGTTTGTTATTGATGTAGAACACTATTGATTTTTCAATATTGACTTTATCCTGCTACACTGTCAAATTTGGATGTTAGTTGTAGGAATCTCTTGATGGACTTTTTTGGGGTCTTCCATGTGCAGGATCCTGTCATCAGTAAATAACGATAATTTAGCTTCTTTCTTTCCTGGTCATATCCCTTTATTTCTTTCTCCTGTCTTTTTATCTTTGCTAATGTTTTGAGATCTATGCTACCCTGAAGGGGTGATGACAGACAAAATTGTCTTGTTCCTGAATTTAGAGGAGAATCTTTCAGTGTCTTTCCATTTAGTATCATGTTAACCATTGGTATTTCATAATTGGCTTTTACTAGGTTGGGATAAAGAATTTCTATTCCTGTTTTCTTCAGTTTTTTTTTAAAATCATGAATGCATGTTGGATTTTTTTCAAATTCTTTTTTACATCTATTGTGATTATCATGTTACTTTGTCCTTGGTTCTGTTTATGAAATATGTTACATTTATTTATTTTAACATGTGAAATCATATCCAAATCCCAGGAGTGAATCTTACTTTCTCATGATGTATGATCTTTTTGATGATTTGCTTCATTTTTTTTTGCCAGCATCTCATTGAGGATTTTTCCATCTATGTTCATTAAAGAGGTCTGTATTTATCTTCTTTTGGTTAAATTCTTTCCTGACTTTGGAATCAGGGTAATGTTTGCTTCTATGAATGATATGGAAAGTACTGTTTCCATTTTAATTTCATGAAAGAGTTTGAGGAGTACTGGGATTAGGTCTTCTCTAAATTTCATGTAGAATTCAGCAGTGAATCCTTTGGGACCTAAGTTTTCCTTAGCTGATAGTTATTTTAATATTTCTTCTATTTCACTGATTGATATTGGCTTATAAAGATTTTTATATTTTCTTGACACAGCTTTGGTAGATCATATGTAACTAGGAATTTATGTTTTCTAAATTTTCTGCTTTTTATAGTGCAAGTTCTTAACATCATTACCAATAATCTGGCTTTTAGAAGAACCCTTATGATTTATATTTTGTATTTATAATTGCAAGAATGTGTGTCTTTTCTTTCCTTATTTTGTTAAGATTACCTCAAGGTTTGTGTCTCTTTTGTTTAATTTATTAAAGAACCAACTATTTTATTCATTCAGTCTTTATAATCTTGTTCCTCATATTTGCGTTGGATTTACATTGTTTTTGTCTATTAGCATTGGATTTGTACTGTTTTTTTTCTAGGACTTTGACCTTTATCATTAGGTTATTTGTTTGAGTTTCTTCTGCTTTATTGATGTGGGAATTCAGTGTTGTGTACTTCCCTGTTAGGACTCTTTTCATTGCATACCACAGGTTCTGGTATGTCACATTGGCGTCATGGTTTAATGTTAGAAGCTACATAATTTCTTCTTAAAATTCACCTGTGATGTACCCACTGATTATTCATGAAGATATTGTTTAATTGACATGTGTTTGTGTAGTTTCCATGGTTTCTAGTTTCATTACATTATGCATATTGCCATTGATTTCTAGTTTCATTTCACTATGATCTAATAATGTGCTTGGGATAATGATTATTTTCCACTTGCTAATGCATGTTTTATTGCCTAGTACGTTGTCTATTTTGAAAAAAGTCACACATACTTCTGAGAAGAATGTGTATTCTGATGTTGTATGTATCAATCTATGGAGGATGTCTATTATGTCCATTTGTTTGAAGGTTTGTTTCAACCTTGGAATTTCAACCTAGGAATTTTTGTCTAGTTGATCCATTTGTGACAATTGGGTATTGAATTCTCTCATTACTCTTGTATTGGTACTAATCTGATCTTTCATGTCCACTTGTGTTTGTTTATGAGGTCAATTGTTCAGTTATTTGGTATGTGTAAGTTTTTAATTGTTAACATTTTCTGTTCAATTTTTCTCTTAACTAAATATAGGGATCTTTACTGGAGCTAACATTGGTCTGGTATGAGATCTTCTTCAGTGTGCTGGGCTTCCTTGAATTTGAACTGAGCCCTCATTGCCCTGCTCTGGTCCTGAACCTGGTTGAGTCTCTGTCTGACACCCAACACCAATGCTCAGGCAACTAGAGTTTACACGGAGTGTTCCAAGCAATGTGGGCATAGCAGAGTCTCCACTCTGCGGTCAATAGTAGGAGAATAACTCCAGTACAGCACTGAGGACACAACTACACAGATTAGAAGCTAAAGAGGACTCCATTGTAGAAAAGGGCTGGATGTTTGAATCCAAGATACTGCTGGCAGTTGGAGAGCTGACTACGTGGAGTCCTGCTGTGAGGCTGGTGGTACTTATAGCTTCTGTAACCAAAAGCCAGCTTTGGCCTGAGTTGCCAAAGACTGGTGGTTCACATGAGTGCCTTGTTCTCACTGATGGAACTCCTTTATGCCCAGCACTGTTCTGGGCACACTCTGCCACCTCAGTCTTCCCGCATGAACAAAGACAAAGCCTTCCTGGAGCATCACTTCATAATATAAGCCTGAGGAAGGGCATCACAAATCTAAACCAATTGAAAATATTCTTCTACTATTCTTTATTTGATTGTATTATTTTTACATTTTTATTTTAATTGTACCTTTAGGATAATTTTTGTTTTTTTTCCTCTGCCATTTCCCCCTTCTATACATTTTATCCATATACTTTTATCTCATTATTTTATAGTCTTTTTAAAATTAGAGTGTCTGTGCCTGTGCTTTCCTTAATTTTTACTTTTTTCTCTTCCCCCAGTGTAGTTTATTAAAGGTAAGGGAATTCTCCTCTGTTCATGTCTAGTCCCTCCTACTTTTACATGTTATCTCTTTACCTGACCTCTTTGTCTTATGTTTTACTCATTTGTAATTTTACTTTTTTCTCCTCTTTATGATTGTTTTCCTTAAACTTTTTCTCCAGTAGTTATATCAACCATAGAATATTCACCCAACTTCCACATATCACCACCAATTTTGTGCACAGTTCTCCCTGTTTTCCCTTTTGAAATATACATTGACATACCATTAACATCATGAAATCATGAAATACACAGTAACACCATTAACATCAATAGGACCTTTTGCCTCCTTCCTATATCTTCCTTTCCATACCATGCAGAAGAGAATTTAAATTATTTTCTTTTTTCTATTTGTCTTCTTTTTCTTGCTCTGGCATTAACTGAATCCCAAAACTCCCTAAGTTTTAGATAACAGATTCTATAACATTATGGTTGAAATATGTTTTTCACTAGTATGGGAGACATAGCTATTGCACTTAGTGCATATTAATAGCATACTCCCAAATAACCAATGATTCACAGAAGAGCTCAAAAAAGAAATATAAAAATTTTTGGAAGTTAAACATAATGACTGCACAACTGAACAAAAGCTCTGGAACTATACAAATATAGTCCTAAGTCATCACAATCAGTGCACACATTAGGTAAACAGAGCAATTCAAATTAAATAACCTTATGAAAAATCTTAAGGTATTTGGGAAAGAACAATAAATCAAACTCAGTCCAAAATTAAAGAAGGAAATTATAAAAATGACACCAGAAATCAATGAAGTGAGACTCAAAAAAAACTATTAAAAAATAAATGAATTGAAGAGGTGGCTCTTTATTTTAAAGAGCGCAAAACAAAACAAAACAAAACAAATCAGAAGAAAACAATGCAAAGTGACACAGGATTTCAAAGCAAGACAACAGGAAATCTGTGGCTACCATAATGTTTCTTATTTTCTTTGAAATGATTGTTCATATCCTCACACACAATGAATTCAAACAAAACAAAATAGTATGAAACTGATCAAAACAGAGTAATTACAGGCCTTCAAAACCAGACAATAGGAAAATCAACAATGGTTACCATAATGTCTCTTGTTCTCTTCAAAATAGCTAACTATACCTCCACACATATTGAAATTGAATAGAAGAAAACAGACTAAAACCAATCAAAACAAAGAATAAAAGCATTATTGGAGTTCAAAAAAAGATGACAGGAAATCAGCAATGCCTACCATAATGTCTCATTTTCTTCTAAGTAGCTTTTGATACCATCACACATAATAAAATCAATTCTTACAAACTCTTTAGGAGAAGACCTAGGTATGTATAAGTCTCTATATGTACCTCTGTCCTTCCTGTATTAAAGGGAAAAACAAAACAAAACAAAATACAAGAAAAACAAGAAACAAAACACATAAAAACACTAGTGAAGATAAATAACAAAATAATAACAACATAGGCTTACAAAACTAGGTGTTAGGAACATGACTATGATTGTTATTTTGCATAGTTATTTTCAAAAGAGTTACTCAATTACCAGATATAAACATGCAAAATTTATCTAGTCTATGACTGTTAGCTGTTTTGTTCCAAGAACTAATAGAATTAGTAGTACAATCATCTTAGCTATCTTAAGTGTATATATACAAATTTATATCTTTTTTCTTTTCCCTTCCTTCCTTTCTTTTTTCCTTATCTGAGTTATTTTTTCCATTGAGCAGTTCCTTATCCTTTCACAACATTTATTGAAGATTTTGTGTCTTATTTACTCTTTCAGTTTCTTACACTAGGGAGACAATATGGTATTTACACAGGTGAGTTTGATTTATTTCACTTATGAGTACAGTCTGAAGACACATCCATTTACCTATAAAAAGCCTCAATGAGATCCTTATTTTTAGCTGAGTAGTACTTCATTTAAGTATAAAAATGTATAAAAAGACCACATCTTTTTTATTCATTCCTCAGTTGATGAGCATTTGGGTCATTTCTAAGATCTGGATATTGCAAACTGTGCTGTTATAAACATGGGTGCACATATATCACTGTGCTATGATGTTTTCAGTTTGTCTGGGAATATGCCTAGAAGTGGAATAGCTGGGTCAAATGGGACTTCCAAACCCAGATTTTTGAGGAACCTCCAGACTGACCTCCACAGTGGTTGCCTCAGTCTACACTCCCACCAACAGTGCTGAAGAGTTCCTTTTTCCCCACAGCCTCTCAGAATTTGTTTTTGGTAATTTTCTTTATCCTGGCCATTCTTTCTGGAGTGAGATGGAATCTAAATGTGGTTTTATTTTGCATTTCTCTAATGACCAATGATGCTGAACATTTTTCCATGTATTTATTTGCCATTTGTAGTTGCCATCTGAGAAATGTGTATTTATCTCAGATGCCCATTTTTGGATTGGGTCTTTGAATATCAGGGGTCTGATTATGTTTTAATTCTTTATATGTTCTAGACAGAAGTCCTTTGTCTGAGGAACAGTTGACTAAGATTCTTTTTTATTATTTTGAAGGTAGTAAAATACAGCAGAACAAGACATAACAAAACCAATCAAGACAATACAGTGAAATTGGTACAGAACTTTACAACAGGTTACTGAGATAACAGTAATAGGTATCATAGTATATCGTGTTATCTTCACAATAGTTGTCCATTCAATCAGGTATAGCAAAGTCAAACATAAATACAGAACATCATAAAACCTATCAAAACAGAGTATTGAATAAAGCAATACAATTATTCAGAACAAAGCAAAACAGTGATAACAGTATTTGCCTTCAAAGAGATGGCTGTCATTGGATGGATGCAAATTCCCCATATTCGCTATATTGCATACAGTCATCCTCCCAAGAGATGCTCAGACCTCTGGCTCCCAATTGCTAATGGCGGGGGAGGATGGGATGTTTGATTCTCAGCCCACATGCCTGTAGGCTCATAGCTGCTTACCAGGGAAGTGAGTGGTTTCCTTTGTTGCCCAGCGCCCTAAGTTCCAACATGGCGAGGATCTTCGGAGACACTGTCTGGCTGGTTATCTCCTTGGGTCCCTCGCGGCTCACTCAATCCACTGACTAAGATATTTTGAAAATTCATTGATTTTCTTTTTACTCTGTTGGAGATTTCTCCTGACATGCAAAAATTTTTTAATAAGATGAGATCCCAGTTATTGATTCTGGGAAGTATTTCCCATACAATTTTATTTTTGTTCATGAATTCTCTCCCTATCCCTATGTCTTCAAGTTTTCTACCTACTTTGTCTTCCAGCATATTTAGTGTTTCTATTTTAATATTTAGATATTTGATCCATTTTGACTTTAGTACATGATGATAGGCATGGGTCTAGCTTTAATTTTTGGCACATGGAGAGCTGTTTTTCAAGCACCATTTATTAAAGAGGCTATCTTTCTTCCAGTGAACATGTTTGGACTGTTTGTCAAAGATAAGGTAGCTGAGTGTGTTTGTAGTTGTGGTTGCATCTTCTAATCTATTCCATTGATCTTCAAGTCTGTTTCTATCCCAGTACCATGCTGATTTTATTACCTTAGTTTTATAGTATAGCTTTAGGTCAGGGATTGTGATGCCTCCTGGTTTGCCTTTGTTGCTCAGAATTTCCTTTGCTATTCCAGGTATGTTCTGATTCCAGGTGAATCTTCAAATAATGATTCTTTAACTTCTTCCTATTCTGTGCTTATTCCTTTTATTTCTCTCTTTTTTCTAATTGCTCTGGCTAATGTTTCCAGCACTACATTGAATAGGAATGGTGATAATGGACATTTGTTCCTGATTTCAGAGTGAAACCTTTCAGTTTGTGATCATTTAATATGTTGCTTGCTGTTGGTTTTTCATAGATTTTTTTTTTATCAGATTGAGGTAAAGACCATGTATGTTGATTTTCTGTAGGGTTCTTATCATGAATGAGTGTTGCAATTTATCAAAAGCTTTTCCTGTATCTATTGAAATGATGATGTGATTCTTATCTTTGGCTCTATTGATATGATGTATTACATTTATTGATTTGTGTATGTTGAACCATCCCTGCACTCCTGGGATGAATTCCACTTGGTTGTGGTGTACAACCTTCTTGATGATTTGCTGCATTCTGTTTGCTGGTATTTTATTGAGGATTTTTGTATCTATGCTCATTAGGGAGATTGGCCCATAGTTTTCTTTTTTGGCTCGGTCTTTCTCTGGTTTACTTGCTGCCAGGAATGAAGGAGAATTGCCACCCTTTCTATTTTGTTGAAGAGGTTGATGAGTGTTGACATTAAGTCTTCCTTGAATTTCTTGTAGTTGGATTCACAGTTTTGAATCCATTAGGACCTGGGCTTTTCTTTGTTGGTAAGGTTTTAATTACATTTTCAATTTCATTACTTGAAATTTGGTTATTCAGCAGTTTTACATCTTCTTGATTCAGCTTTGGTAATTCACATGTTTCTAGGAATCTGTCCACTTTTTCTGTTATCAAACCTATGAGAGCAAAGATTTTTCAAAGTAGGCATTGATGATCTTCTGTATTTCCACAGGGTCTGTAGTGATTTTGCCCTTTTCATTCCTTATTGTACAAATTTGAGTTTTTTCTTTCCTTTTTAAAAATAAGGTTGGCTAGGGGCTTATCAAGTTTATTTATTCTTTCAAAGAATCAGCTCTGTGATTTGTTAATCTTTTATATTGTTTTCTTAGTCACTATTGCATCAATTTCTGCTCTGGTTTTTATAATTTCCTCCCTACTTTTGGCTTTTGACTTGACTTACTCTTCTTTTTCTAGATGTTTGAGGTGTAGCATCAGGTTATTTGTACTCATTCTGCTTTCCTGATGTGGGTATTCACTGCAATGAATTTCCTTCTGGGTACTGCTTTCATTGCATCCCACAGGTTCCAGCAAGTTATATTTGTATGTTTGTCTGCTTGTAGATACTGTTCTTCTTCAATTTCCTCTGTGACCTATTGATTGCTCAGGAGTGTATTATATAATTTCCATGTATTGATAGAGCTTTTGCAGTTTCTTTTGTCATTAATTTTGTTTCTTTGCACTATGCTCAGATTATACAAATGGGATAATTTTGATTCTTTTGCATTTACTAAAGCATGTTCTGTGGGCTGGTATAGGGTCTATTTTAGAGAATGTCCCATATGAAGCTGAAAAGAATGTATATTATGATGTTGTTGGGTGGAACACTCTGTATACAACTACTGTGCCCATTTGTTCACAAATTTGATTCCATTCTGTTATTTCTTTGCTGATTTTTTTGTCTAGTTGGTCTGTCTCTTTGTGTCAATGGGATGTTAAGGTCTCCTATTATAATTGTGTTATTGCTTATTTGACTTTTCATGTCTTATTAATATTTGTTTTATATAGCTGGGTGCTTCCATATTTGGTGCATATATATTTAAAATTGCTATCCCTTCCTCAAAGTTTTCCTGTAACTAGTATTTAGTGACCTTCTTTATCTCTTCTGATTATTCTTGGTTTGAAGTTCACATTATCTTCACACAGAATAGCTACCCCTGCTTATTTGGTGAGGTGTTCGTGTTGCATACAGTACTGTTTTCCATTTTTTGACTTTCAGTCTATGGATTTTCTTTTGGGTTAGATGTTTCTTTTCTCTAACAGTTTTAATATTATTATTATTTTGAGTTTCTGGGATGATGATTATTATACATCCTGGTGTAGATTTATTTTGGTTATGGCTGAATGCAGTTTATGCTTCATTTATCTGTATTTCAGTTTCCTTTCCCATGTTTGGAAAGTCTTTGGCTATTACTTCTGTAAATAGTCTTTTGATATCATTTGTGTTGTCACCTTCTTTTTTTTTCACCTATCAACCTTATATGTTTTTCTTTGCATCATCTTTCAACTGCTGCATTGTTATTTACTGATTATTGTTATTTTTAAAAGATATTTCCTTTCACTGGTTGCAGTTTTGTCTTCACTGTCCAATGGTAAGTCAGTTTCGCTAGCTATGGATGGAATTTTTTATTTCCTGGATATCTCATTGAACCTGTTTCATGCATTCTATTGCATTCTTATACTTTTCATTCAAGCTTTCCATCTTTTGCAGTGCCCCTCAATTTTTAATTATGTCTTCTTTAGATATTTGCAGCATTTCTTTATTATGTTTATCATTTCTTCTTTTACCTAAGAGACTATTTCAGATCTGAGTTCTTTTACAGATATATGGAGTTGTTTTTCTTTTTCTTTTTCTTTTTTTTACTTTAATTGCTATCATTTCAGAAGTTTCAGGTATACAGCTTACACTTTTTTCTATGTCCATGTCTCCTATCCTTGTTTGGGATGGCCTGGAAGTTTGAGATTGCATTTTACTCTATCATTTTGTCATTTTCTTGTATTCCCCTGGAGAAGCCTAATGCAAGGTCTCAGATGCTTCCTGGGTTGAGGAAGTCTTTGTACTGCAGGGAGTTTCCCCAGTTGAGTGAGGGTCTTTAGGCAAGCCTTCTCAGGTCCCTAGAGGCACTCAAAGGCTCCTCAAATAAGGGGAGTACAGTGGGTGGACATTCAGCACACTTCACATGGCACTCTGAAGCTCCCTGGCTGCTTGAAGTTTCTGGCAGGACTCTGTCAGGTTCTGAGTGGTATACCTAGGCTGAACAGCTAGACAGAGTACACAGTGCAGGCCTTCAGCTGGTGCCACACAGCACACCAAAGCTTCCCAGCTGTTTGGGACACTGGGTGGGGCCCTACCAGGTTCCTGAGCCGGGTCCTGAGCTTGCATAGCGAGGTGGAATTCACTCTGCAGGTCTTTGACTCATGACACTCAGCACAGGCAGTTCCCCTGCCACTGGAGGTCACTTGGTAAGGCCCAGCCAGGACCAAGAATTTTATTTTATATTAATATGGTATTTGATTTGTCTTCTTTTTGGCTAATGTGTTTTCTTTCCCTTTTTTTTTAACCTATATTTTTGCTCTAATATATTCAACACATTTCCCCCTTTCATCAGTTTATTGCTCTTGACTTAATCATATTTTCATATGAGTGAATAGTCTGTCTAAAGTTTCTGGTAAATTTCAACAATACTTTGCTTACTTCTTCATTCTTACTCTTTTTGTCCTTTTCTCTAGCTTTCCAAAGCTTGCGGCATCATCCTTTGTCCTATAGTCTTGCTTTGATTTTATTTTTCTTCACTTATGGCTGTTTTTTTTTCACTTATGTCTGTTTTATCTACAGAAAATCATGAAGATTGTATACACTATGATCAAGTAGAATTCATACCAGACATTCAGGGATAGTTCAACATTTGCAAATCAATAAGTGTAATACACTGTATCAACAGAGCCAAAGACAAACATGATCAACTTGATAGATGAAAGAATAGCTTTTGACAAAGTCCAACATCCAGTCATGATAAAAATTCTTCATAAAACTGGAATAGATAGTCTTTCTCTCAATCTGATAAAAAATTATCTATGGCAAATCAACAGACAATTTTTCAGTAAATGGACAAAAACTGAAAGCTATCACTCCAAAATGAGGAGCAAGGCAAGAATGTTCACTATTATCACTCCTATTCAATGTAGTTCTGGAAATATGAGCCAGAGCAATTAGACAACAGAGAGAAATAAAAGGAATAAGGATAGGAAACGAGCATGATGTGATACTTTACATAGAGGAACCCAAAATCTCCACTAAAAGATTATAGAGTTAATAACCAAGTTCAGTTAGTAGCTGTATATAAAGTCAACATTCCAAAAATCGATAACATTCCTGTACACAAACTACAAATTCACTGAGAGAGAAATTAGGAAAAATCTCACCATTCACAATAACCTCCCCCCAAAATTTATAGTAATCAATCCATCAGAAGAAATAAAAGATCTATATATTGAAAATTATAGTGCTCTTTAAAAGGAGATATAAGAGGATATCAAAAAATTGAAAGAGCTCCCTTGCTCAAGGATAGGAAGAACCAATATAGTGAAAAGACCATACTCCTAAAACTGTTACACAGATTTAATGCAATTCCAATCAAAATACTATTAGCATACTTCACAGAACTGGAGAAAATATTCCAAAAATTCACTTGGAACCAGAAGAGACCTAGAAAATCAAAAGTAATTCTGAGTAACAGAGGCAAGGCAGGGGAACTCACAATCCCTGATGTGAAATTATACTACAAACCTACAGTGATTAAAAATAAAGCATGGTGCCAGGGATAAAGCTCAGTGGAACAGAATCTGCCTGGTAAATGTGAGGTCATGAGTTTGATTCTTGGTACCCCAAACAAAACAAAGCAAGATAAACAAACAGAGAAACAAAAGCATGGTATTGGCAACCAACAGACCTGAGTGAGGATGAGTGGAATAGATTAGAAAATACAGACACAACCACAAACACACTCAGCCACCTTATTTTTGACAAAGAGACCAAACATATTTACTGGAAGAATCATAACCTCTTTAATAAATGGTGCTGGAAAGACTGGCATTCTACATGCTGAAAACTAACACTAAACTCATGTCTATCACTGCACACTAAATTAAAATCAAAATGAATCAAAGACCTACGTAACAGAAACACTAAATCTACTAGAAGAGAAAATACATAGAAATCTTGAAGACACAGATGTGAACAGAAACTTCATGGACCAAAACCAGACTACATAGGAAATACTACAAAGAATCAACAACTAGAATCTCATCTTATTAAAAGCTTGTACACATCAAAAGAAATCACAGAGAGTGAAAAGACAACTCAAAGACTGAGAAAAATTTAGTCAATTGTTCCTTGGACAAAGGACTTTTATCTAGACCACATAGATAATTGAAATAAACCAGATCTCCCAAATTCAAGGACCCAGTCAAAAAATGGACATCTGTGATAAATATGTACTTCTTAGATGAAGAAAAACAAATGGTAAATAAATACAAGATAAAACATTTAATATCATTAGTCATTTGAGAGATACAGTTAAAACCACACTGATATTTTGTCTCACTCCAAAAAGAATGGCTATCATCAAGAAATCAACCAAATTCTAGAGGGGCCGTGGGGATAAAGGAACCCTTATCCACTGTTGATGGGAATGCAGCCTGGCACAGCCACTGTGGAAATCAGTATGAATATTCATCCTACCATTCAGCACAGCTATTCCTCCCCAGAAGAGTGAAGACCATCATACCACAGGGATATATGTGCATCTATATTTATAGCAGCCCAAATTGTATTAGCTAAATCTTGGATACAACCCAAATGCCCATTAACCAATGAGTGGATAATCAAATTATGGTCTTTTTATTCAATGGAATACTATTCATTCATAAAGAAAGATAAACTTGAGACTTTTATAGGTAAACGGATGCAACTTGAGATCATACTCATGAGTGAAATAAATCAGATTCACATGTGTAAACATCATATTGTCTTCTTGTTATGAGAAACTGCAAGAGTAAATAAGGTCTAAAGTGTGCAACAGATATTGTGAAATGTGAAGAAATTGTTCAAACTGAAAAGGAACTATGCTGGGGGAAAGCAGGGAAGAGAAAAGGAAAAAATAATGCAAGTTAGTTCTACTACTAGTGTCTCTTACTTCATTGAAAAGAAAGATTTTTACTAATATTGATTGGAAAATTTTTATGCCCCTATCTTGTACTCCAAATAACTATTTGCATACATTGCATATAGCAATATGCAATGTATTAACTATTGTTAATCTCATATTATTTTGTTATGAAATTTTGTACTACTTTTTCCCATAAAATAAAATATCAAATGAGATATATTTTATAATCTGTTAGAATGACCAAATGATCTCATTACATTTGACCCACCTTAAAAAATTATCATTAGAAGATTTACTAGAATGGTATAGAAATGTCAAACATACCTGCTAAGTTGACCAGGAATGTGGATCCCCCGTAGGCATAGAATCCTTGGAGAATGGCTTCTGCAATTTGTGAGGCATCAGGAAATTCAGCATTCAAAGCATTCTCAAACTTGAAAATGTTCTCCTTTTTACCGGTCACTAACAGTGCAATCCCAGTTAGGGAAATTAAACATAGAATAGCCATCTTCATTAAAGTACTGACAGTTTGAAACCAAGACACTGTTGTCAACCCTCGAATATTCAGAAGTCCCAATGACCACAAAATGGCCAAAGCTAGGCATTTCTTTG
Organism: Dolichotis patagonum; assembly: GCA_004027295.1. Lineage (NCBI taxonomy): Eukaryota > Metazoa > Chordata > Mammalia > Rodentia > Caviidae > Dolichotis > Dolichotis patagonum. The sequence continues at coordinate 35,073 of PVJX010014149.1, forward strand.
GTAGCTCTGGAGGCAGGCACAGATCATAGAATGGCTGAATTAAATAGCCAGCTACCAACAAGCTTTGAGCAGCCAGTCCTGTGAAAAGACCAAAAATTTCCATCCAAAGATTCAAGAAAGCAACACAAGATCCAAGGGATCTTTTCAGAAAAAAATAAGGAGCTGCACTTGTAGGGAAGGTAGTCCCCAGTTCTGCAACACAGAGACCATTGATCATACTTAGTATCCCACAAATTGCCCAAATACTCAGGGAAACAGGAATGTTCAGTGAGGAGTATTTCAGTACCCCCTTAGGAGATACAAATATTCCTGCCCCTATTATGGCACTAAGTAAGAAGATGTTTCCATGGAAAAATCCTATTGTCCTTGGTTGCATGATTTTACTTTTTTAAATTACAAAAAATCAACTTGAAGCTTCACATGGGTTTCTTTTATAGTTTCCTCTTCATTTTAGTAAGCCTCCTCTTGAAGTGATATTTTATTAATATTAACTGATATCATCCTCACACAAGTTTTTCATTATTTAACTTAACTTGGTTTTAAAAATTATTAACTTGCAAGTTTTTTTCTGATTTTGTATTTTTCCCTATAAACAGATTTAAAAGTTTCACATGTAACTTATTGTTTTTTTTTAAATCACATAAGCCAGTGAACAAGTTAGTCACTGCTAGTTTGAAAGGTGAGACTGCAGATTGGAGTTTTAACACTACTACTGGACCCAAGTCCATCTGCTTGATTCTCCAAAGCCAATAATTGGGAGAACAGGGTTGTGGAAAGCATATCAAGTATTCAAAGACTGGATATTTGAGAATGTGAGGGAGCTATTGTATCTACAGAAAATACTTTCTCATATGTGATAAAACTTTTATAGGAAAGGAAAGATGTGCATGGGCAGGAAGGGTGCATACTGAGCAGGTTCTCTTCTTGCCAGAAGTTCCCCTTTTTCTGGAACCCTTGATGAAAACATGGTGATCTGCTATGACTTCCTGGGATTTGTTCCTGTATCCTGTAGATAAACATTACTTTTCTGCAAGTTTAATGTGATTTAACATTCTTTTTTCTTTCTTTTTTAAAGAAAAAAAAAGAAAATTAAAAAAACAAAATAGAAAAAAGAAAAAATGTAGAATAATACAGAATTCAAAAAGATAACATCATAAAATCATTAGTTAATACATTACATATTGTCATCTTAAAAGTAGTTGTTAAATTTACAAAATCAAAGCATAAAAAGTGGTTAGACACTCAAACATTGACAATGCAAACCCTTCTGTTCAATGATCTAACAGAAATTTAGTCATATAGTCTTCTATCTTATGTACTGTACATACCACTTTATTCTTTAGAGCACTTTCCTTCCCTTTGACCTTTACAATAGCTATTGTACTTTTTTGATCCCATCAGTTTTTATTATTTTTTATGCTGGAGAGACAATGTGATATTTACTAATGTGAGTCTGGTTTATTTCACTAATGAAAATATTCTCAAGTTGCCTCCATTTACTTATAAAGGCCTCAAAAATCACCTTTTTATAGCTGAGTAGTATTCCATTGTATAAAGATAACACATTTTTTTCATCCCCTTTGTGGTTGATGGGCATTTTGGTAGTTTCCAAGATTTAGCTATCACAAATTGGGCTGCTATGAACATGGGTGTACATATATCACTGTGACATGACCCTTCCAATTTTTTTGGGAAAATACCCATGAGGGGAATAGCTCAAATGAATGGAACTTCCAATCCTAATTTTTTGAGGACTCTCCATACTGATTTCCACAGTGGGGGCACCAGTCTGCACTCCTACCAACAGTGGAGAACTGTTCCTTTTTCCCTGTATCCTCACTAACATTTGTTATCAGTTGATTTCTCGAAGGTGGCCATTCTTTCTGGGGTGACATGAAATCTCAATGATGTTTTAATTTGCATTTCTCGAATGACCAGTGATAGTGAGCATTTCTTCATATATTTATTTGCCATTTGTATATCTTCATCTGAGAACTGTATGTTCATCTGTGATGCCCATTTTTGGAGAGGGTCTTTGAATTTGGGGGGGCCTGATGATTTTCAATTCTTTATACATTTTGGATATAAGTCCTTTGTCTGAGGGATTGTTGGTTAAAATTCTTTCCCATTCTGTGGGTTGTCTTTTCACTTTGTTGGTGATTTCTTTTGAAGTGCAAAAACTTTTAGCAATATGAGATCCAAGTTGTTGATTCTTGGGAAGTATTTCCCATGTGGTTTGCATTTTTTCATGAATTCTCTGCCTACCCCTATGTCTCCAAGTTTTCTACCTACCTTGTCCTTCAGTAGATTTAACGTTTCTGTTTTAATATTACATCCTTGATCCATTTTGACTTTAGTTTAGAGTATGGTGATAGGCTTGGTCTATTTTCACTCTTTGGCAGGTGGAAAACCAATTATTCCAACACCATTTATTAAAGAGGCTATCTTTTCTCCAGGGAATAAGTTTAGCCCCTTTATAAAATATAAGGTTGGCTGAGTGTTTTTGTAGTAGCGTTTGAATCTTCTAATCTGTTACATTGATCCTCAGGTCTATTTTTTTGTCAGTACCATGCTGATTTTATCACTGTGGCCTTGTAGTATAGTTTCAAGCCAGGAATTGAGATACCTCCTGTCTTGCCTTTGTTGCCCAGAATTGCCTTTGCTATTCTAGGTTTCTTCTGTTTCCAGATGAATTTCAGGAATATTTTCTCTAGATTTGTAATGTATGTTAATGATATTTTGATTGAGATTGCATTGAATCTGTACAACAGTTTTGGGAATATGGCAATTTAATGGAGTATCATGTCATCTGCAAATAATGATAATTTAACTTTTTCTTATCCTATTTGTATGCCTTTTATTTCTCCCTCTTGTCTGATTGGTCTGGCTAATATTTCTAGAACTATATTGAATAGGAGTGGTGATAGTGGACATCCTTGTCTTGTTCCTGATTTTAGAGTGAAGGATTTCAGTTTTTGTCCATTTAGTGTACTGTTGGCTGTTGGTTTGTCATGAATGGCCTTTATGAGATTGAGGTACATACTGTCTATTCCGAGTTTCTGTACTATTATTTTTATCTTGAACAGGTGTTGAACTTTATCAAAAGCTTTCTCTGCATCTATTAAGATGATCGTGTGGTTTTTATTTTTGGTTCCATTAATGTGGTGTGTTACATTTATTGATTTGCATATGTTTAACCATCTCTGCATTCCTGAAATAAATCCCACTTGCTCATGGAGTATAATCTTCTTGATAATTTGCTTCATTCTATTTGCCAATATTTTACTGAGCATGTTTGCATCAATGTTCATTAGTAGATTGGTCTATAGTTATCCTTTTTGATTGTGTCTTTCTCTGATTTTGGTATCAGAGTGATACTTGCCTCCAATAATGAGTTAGGGAGGGCTGCTTCTCTTTCAATTTCATTGAAGAGTTTAAGGAGTGTTGGCATTAAATCTTCTCTAAATTTCTTGTAGAATTCAGCTGTGAATGTATCAGGCCCTGGGGTTTTCTTTGTTGATAAATTTTTAATCACATTTTTGATTTCAGTAGCTGATGTTGGGTTATCCAAAATTGTTATATCTTCTTGATTGAGCTTTGGTAGTTCATATGTTCCTAGAAATCTGTTCATTTACTCTGTGTTTTCTACCCTATGTGAATAGAGATTTTTGATCATGATCTTTTGAATTTCCATGGGCTCTGTAGTAATTTTCCTCTTTTCAGTCCTTGTTGAGTGGATTTGATTTTATTCTTTCTTTCTCTTGATAAGGTTGGCTAGAGGTTTATCAATTTTGTTTATTCTCTCAAATAGCCAGGTCTTTGACTCATTAATTCTTTGTATTTTTTTTTAGTTTCAGTTGAATTAATTTCTACTCTGATCTTTACAGTGTCCTTTCTTCTATGAGCTTTGAGTTTGACCTGCTCTTTCTTTGGTAGAAGCTTGAGATGTAGCATTAGGTTATTTATTTGTGCTCATTCTGTTTTCTTGATGTGACTATTGCTATGTGTTTTCTTCTTAAGACTGCTCTCATCAGATCCCATAGGTTATTGTATACTGTATCTGCATTTTTATTGTATTGTAGGTATTTTTTATTTCTTCTTTAATTTCATTTGTAAGCCACTGGTTGTTCAGAAGTTTTTTTATTTAATTTCCATGTATTTATGCAGATTTTGCAGGCTTTTTTACTATTAATTTCCAATTTTAGTGCTCTATGCTCAGATATTATGCATGGGATAATTTCACTCTTTTTGTATTTAGTTAAGAGTTTTTTATGGGTTTATATATGGTCTAATTTGGAAAATATCCCATGTACTGCTGAGAAGAATTTATATTCTGATGTGGTTGGGTGGAACATTCTGTAAACCTCCACTAAGTTCACTCATTCACAAGTATGATTCAGTTCTGTTACTTCTTTGCTGACTTTTTATCTAGTTGATCTATCATTTGTGAGAGTGGTGTGTTCAGATTTCCTATTACAGTTGTATTCTTACATATTTGATTTTTCATGTCCATTAGTATTTTTCTTATATATTTGGATGTTCATGTATTTGGTGAATATATGTTTATAATTTTTAGTTCTTTCTCATGTAGTTTTCCACTTACAAGTATGTAGTGGCCTTCTTTATCTCTTTTAATCATTTTAAATTTGAATTTCACTTTACCTGAAAACAGAATATCTACCCCTGCTTTTTTCTGGGTGCCTGTTGTGTGGAATACATCCTTTGACTTTTAATCTATGAGTTTCCTTTTGGGTCTGATGTGTTTCTTATATAGAGTATATTGTGTGATCTTGTTTCTTGATCCATTCTGTCAATCTGTTTCTTTAGATAGGTCAATTGAGCCTATTTACATTTATGGATATCACTGATATGTACTAGCTTGACTTTATTTTGTGTTCCTGTTGTTGGTTTCCTGCTTTTCTCTCTTGTTTAATTTGTTGTACAGCCTGGTGGTTTCTTTCTCTTTTTGTTCTGGGGATTGTGGTCATTTATTTTCTCTATCTAGCATGTCTTTCAGTAAGCTTTCTAGGGTTGGTTTTGTGGACATGAATTTCTTCAGTTGTTCTTTGTCATGGAAGTATCTTGTTTCTCCATTAAATTTGAAAGACTTTTGCTGGGTACATCAGTCTGGGTTAAAAGTTATTTTTTTTTTTAAGGGCTTGAAATACTTCACTCCAAGCTCGTCTTAACCTGAAGGTTTGTACTGAAAAGTCTGCTATGATTCTAATAAGCATTACTTGATAGGTGAGTTGTGTATTTTCTCTAACAGCTTTTAGTATTCTGTTTTTATGCTTTATGTCTTGGATCTTAATTATTGTATGTCTGGGTGTAGATTAATGCTGGTTTTGACTCTTTGGCATTCTATATGCCTCACTTATTTTTTCTTTTTTTAATTTTACATAGAATAAAACAAAGGAGACCAGAACAAAGCAGATCAGAACAGAACAATGTAAGAAACACAGCCTTTACAAAAGACAACAGTAACTACCATAATGTCTCTTTCTTTGTAACAGTTGAGCATGGTGTCACTACAATAATATCAAAGATAACAAAGTAGTATAAAACCATTCACAGAATGAAAGAATTACAAGGCATTCTAAACAAAATAACAGTAAATGAACAATGGCTACTATAATACCTCATTTGCCATAAAAATTTGTTTATACTATCACATATATTAAAATCCAATAAGACACAACAAGATAGAACCAGTGGTAATAGATGAACAAAAGCATGGTAGGACTTCAAGACAAGGTGATATTAAATCAGCAATGGCTGCCATAATGTCTTGTTTTTTTCAAAATAGCTATTCATACCATCACACATAATAAAGCCCAACAGAACAGGATGAAACCATTCCAACTGATGAATGAAAACATTATAAGGCTTCAAAGCAATGTAATGGGGAATCATGATTATCATAAAATCTTACGTACTCTTACCATTTCTTGCACTAGGGAGACTATATGATATTTATACATGTGAGTTTGGTTTATTTCGCTTATGAGTATGGTCTCAAGTTGCATCCATTTTTAAAATAAATATCTCAATGTGATCATTCAATAAATATCTCAATGTGATCTAGCTGAGTAATATTCCATCGTATAAAAATACCACAACTGTTTTATCCATTCCTCAGTTGATAGGAATTTAGGTTGTTTCCAAGATCTGGCTATTACAAATTGTGCTGCTATAAATATGAGTGCACATATATCACTGTGGTATGATGTTTTCAGTTCTTCTGGGAATATGCCTTTTAGTGGAACAGCTGGGTCACATGGGACTTCCAATCCCAGCTTTTTGAGGAATCTCCAGACTGAACTCCACAGTGGGTGACCAGTCTGCACTCATACCAACAGTGCAGAAGAATTCCTCTTTCCTCACAGCCTCTCCACATTTGTTGTTGGAAGTTTTCTTTATCCTGGCCATTTTTTCTGGAGTGAGATGGAATCTCAGCGTGGTTTTAATTTTCATTTCTCTAATGAATAATGATGATGAATATTTTTTGATGTATTTACTTGACATTCATATTTCTTCATCTAAGAACTGTGTATTTATCTCAGATGCCCATTTTTGGATCAGGTCTTTGAATTTCAAGGGTCTGATTTTTTAAAATTCTTTACAAGTTCTAGTCAGAAGTCCTTTGTCTGAGGGACAGTTCATTAAGATTTTTTCCCAGTTTGTGGGTTTTCTTTTCACTCTGCTGGAGATTTCTTTTGACAAGCAGAAACTCTTTAATAAGACATGATCCCAGTTATTCATTCTGGGAAGTATTTCCTGTGCAGTTTGATTCTTCTTCATGAATTCTCTACCTACCCCTATGTCTTCAAGATTTTTACCTACTTTGTCTTCCAACAGATTTAGTGTATCTGTTTTAATATTTAGATCTCTTTTTTAAAATAATTTTATTTAAAGAAAAAAACAAAACAAAACAGAATAAAGGGTAGCAACAATACAGTATTCCAAGGAAAAAAGGAAAAGAACAACAACAAAAAAACCTAAGAAATTATTGCTTGACAAATTACATACGGACTTCTTGGAAATAGTTGTTTAATTTACAAAGTAAAAACATGTAAAGTAGACATTCAAACAGTGAGACTGTTAACAGTTCTGCTCCACAATCTGACAAAAACAAAAATATGGTCATCCATCTTACCCATGCAAATATACATGCAATTATATCAAAAGGGTAAAATTAAACACAACAAAACAGAGCAAAGTGGATCACAAGAAAGCAATGTAAGAGATAAAAATTTCAAAACTAGACAATCGGAGATGTTCACTCCCTATCATATTGACTCTTGTTTTCTTCCAAATAGTTGTCCATATTGTCACATACAGGGAATTCACATGAGACAACCTAGTATGGAATTTATCTGAGCAAGATGAGAAGGGCATTTCAGGTCTTCAAGACCAGACATTAGGGGAGCCAAGAATGGCTGTCATAGTGTCTCTCATTCTCCTCAAAACAACTGTCCATACCTTAATGTGTGTTGAACTTATACAAGGCAAAGCAAGCTAAGATCACTTTGAACAAAAAGTGATAGTTTTGCGGGACTTCACATCATGACATTATGGAATCAGCACTGGGTATTGTAGTGTCTTTTTCTTCAAAGTAGTTGTTCATTTCAACATGTGTTATATAGTTGGTTCTTGTAAACTGTTTATAAGCTCTACACATGCATGTGTCTCTACATGTATATCCATCATTTCTGTATTAGCAGGAAAAACAAAACAAAGCAAGATAAAACAAAACAATTCCTAGAAAAGCATGAGGCAGAAAAGTCACATAAAACCACAATACAAGGTGATCTACAATGGTTACCATGCTGTCTCAGCAGTGTATAACAACATCAATAAAAACAAAGCATTGGAGATATTATAAGACTTCAAAAGCAAGTAATAATCAAACCAGAGTGGGTATCTTAGTGAATCTTGTCATCTTCAGTGTAGTTGCCTACACTCTTAGACTTGATGCTATCTATCATAACAGATTTAAATAAAATCAGTCAATACAAAGTAGCAATCTAACAAACCAGATTCAAATAAGATCAGTCATAATAAGACAGTGTAAGTTATAAAGGGCTTCAGATTAAGTTGATAGGAAACTTAGGGATGATTACCATAGTATGTCCTCTTATTTTTGGGATAGCCGACCATGTCCTCAAGTCTAGTGTAAGTAGACAAACTGCAACAGCACGTAATCCATCCAAGCAGAGTGGTGAGAATAATGTAAATTTTAAATCTTGTTACCCCATTAACAGTATCCTCTGCCTCCCTTTTTTAGACATTCCTCCCCTTTCACTCCCATGGGGTGCACTGTTTGTTGTGGGTCCCACCACCTCCCTATATAGAGCAGCTCAATGGACCCTATCTCCTGATCTACTCCTGATCTAGTATTTTGAGGCCCTCTATAGTAGAGATTATAGCAAATCTTCTCTGCCTTGTTTCTGCTATTCTATTTTTCTGCCATTGATAGTCTATTTTTCTCTTCCACTCCACTGTCTGCCTCATTCACTGAGGCCTCTCTGCCACTGTTCCTGAAATGCTCATATTCTTGTTCTCTCTCCCTAGAATGTCCTTCAGTATTTTTTGTAGGGTTGGACTGGTGGTCACAAATTCTCCTAGTTCCACTTTGTCATGGAAGCATCTTTTTTCTCCATTAATTTCTAGAGAGAGTTTTGCAGGATACATCAATCTGAGCTGGAGATTGTTCTCCTTCAGTGCTTGAATTACTTTACTCCAAGCTCTTCTTGACCTGATGGTCTGTGTCGATAAGTCTGCCGTGATTTTGGTGGGTTTTCCTTTATAGGTGATCTGTTTCTTTTCTCTGATGGCTTTTAATATTCTGTTCTTATATTGAATTTCTGGGATCTTGATTATTATGTGTCTGGGTGTAGCTCTGGGTTGTAGGTGGCTGGAGTTCTGTATGCTTCATACCTCTGCATATCATTTCTTTTTTCTATGCTTGGGAAATTTTCCTTAATAATTCTGTGAATAGCCTTTGTAATTCCTCTGGTTTGATTCCTGCTTCTTCATTCACATACTTTATTCTAAAGTTATAGATCCTCTTGTCATCTTCCAGTCTTTGTATCTTTACTGCCTGCTCCTTGTTATTTTTAAGAGATCTTCCCTTTCATGATCACACATTGCAAGCCTGTGTTCAATTTTTGATAGTCTATCTTTGGTTTCTTTCAAGCACTTTTGCCAGTTTTCTATGGAGTCTTTAGTTTCCTGATAATGTCTTTGAATTTGCTTCATGAATTCTAGGTTTTTTCCTGAATTCTTCATTGAATTTTTGTCTCCATTTGTGTTCCTCCATTCTTCTGTCTGTGTCTTCTTGTGAGGTGTCCAGCCCTTCTTTTATTAATCTACTTATCTCTTGTTTAATTTGAATTAATATTTCAGTTTTGGTCCCACTTATGAGGTCCTGAAGATATCTCTTTATGTCCACTAATGCTGTGTTTGATATTTCATTTTTGCTGCCCTCAATCTCTTTTGTATTTACCTCTCCTGGATCAATGTTCTCAGGGTTGGGGGTTGGGAGTTGTTTCTTATTTCTCCCTTTCGTCATGTTTTGGGTTCCTTCCATACAAGTGTACAGTGTAATGCCCAGACCCTTTTCTTTTTTTTTAATTTTTTTTTATTTAAAAGAGAATCAAACAAAAGTGTGCAGTACAGAGCAGATCAGAAGAGGACAACATAGGCAACACAGTACTTTACATTAAGTCACCTGGACATCAACAGTATCTAACACCGTATCTCTTACTCTGCTATAGTTGAGCATAGTTTCAATTACAATAATATCAAACATAACACAATAGTATAAAGCCATGCATATAGTAAAAAAATTCCAGGGCTTTCTGAACCGAATAACAGAAAATGATCAATGGGTATTATAAAATCTCATTTTTGATAAAAAAGAGAAAAATTTGTTTGAACTATCACACATATTCAAATTCCAATGAGACACAATGTGGTAGATAGAACCAATGGTAATAGAACAAAAAAAACCATGGTAGGACTTCTAAGAAGGATAATATTAAATCAGCAATAGCTGTCATAATATTTTCTTCAAAACAGCTGTTCATAATCATCAGGTATGATATAGTCAAACAAAACAGGATGACACCATTCCAACTGATGATTTAAATCTCCGAAAGACTTCGAAGCTATGAGGTGGGGCCTCATGCTTACCATAAAGTCTTATATACTCTTATCAAATCTCATATTAGGGAGATTATATGGTATTTACCCTTGTGAGTTTGGTTTATTTCACTTAAGAAAATGGTCTCAAGTCATGTCCATTTATAAATATCTCGATGTGATCATTCTTTATAGCTGAGTAGTACTCCATTGTATAATAATGCCACAACTTTTTTATCCATTCCTCAGTTGATGGGCACTTAGGTTGTTTCCAAGATCTGGCTATTACAAATTGTGCTGCTATAAACATGGGTGCACATAAATCACTGTGGTATGATGTTTTCAGTTCTTCTGGAAATATGCCTAGAAGTGGA
>PVJX010014150.1:0-14994 GCA_004027295.1 Dolichotis patagonum
TTTTTCTTTCTTTCAAAAATATTCCAAAAATATTTTTTGGAGCTGATATTTCAGCTGGATTTTATGGATCTGACCTGCAAGTCAATCCTCTTCCAATGATATAGAAATTCATGGCGAAAAAAGTTTAGAGGATTTGTGTGTGTGTGTGTGTGTGTGTGTGTGTGTGTGTGTGTGTGTGTACTGGGGATCGAACTCATGACTGTATGTTTACAAGGCAGGCACTTAGGACGCTGAGCTAAATCCCCAGCCCCCAAATTTAGAGGATTTTAAAAGAAGGGTAATGCATTCTTGCCTCACCTCAGAAATCAAATCAGATGAGAGATTAGGGAAAAGCAAAGAGAAGGATAACGAAGAAATCAAGCAATGAAAGAGAACAAAAAAAGTTAAGGATGTTGAGACAAAACATGTGAAGAAGTTGGCAGAAGATTCAGGTGTGATGGGGTATGCCTGTAATCCCAGGTCTTAGGAGGCTGAGGCAGGAGGATGGCTGTGAGTGCTAGACAAGCCTGAGCTGCATAACAAAACCCTGACCCCCAAAAAAGAAGGTTGGCAAAACCCTGATTAGGAATCATTTGCTTTTATTAGGATCAAGTAAATGTCGGTCAGAAAACAAAACAAAAGAAATTACATAAAATACTTGTGTACAATTAATAAATTTTTTTTCTAAAGAAAAAACAATTTAAAGGAATCCTCAAGCAATGCTAAAACAAATATTTCCTACAAATATTTGTTACACCACATGCATAGATGGTGAGAACGATCAAGCAACATTTGTAGTTATGGACATTTTCACTTAGTTCTAGAGCTCACCCCCAAACCACGCTTTTATGAATTAGAAGGTTTTTATGATTAGCAAAGCTTTATCTTTGATACAATTTGGAAACTTTAAAACTAGGTTACCCTTTCTTGGACAGGTAGGCAGACAAATTGGATTTGCTGTTGGTTGGATCAGAAGCAGGTGGATCAAAGTTCTCACAGGACAAACATAAAACTGAAAAACCCTCTGAACCTGCCTCTGTTTACACCACAGTGACTTCATTCTGTCATTAGAGGGCAAAGACTGAAAGTGACCAAAAGTGACCACGAGATTGGATTTTGCACATTTCCAAAGCATTTTTCCAGTTGGATAGAGAATTTTTTCCTAAATTTACATTTCAAACCTTCAGGGAGATACAAAAATTAAGCAAAACACAGCAGTCAATGAAAATTCTACTTTCTCCCATTGAGGAGTGATTTGTTATTTCAACTGTTATTTCAACATTGTTCTTGAGGTCATCATACTGTGGCAGAAATTGTTGGCATTATCTTTTAAAGCTAGTTTCTTCTTTATTTTATAATGTGACAATTATCAATTTATCAAAAGAGCATGTCATGGTTTAGTGGAATCATAGAAAATGTTGAAGAGTGCATTTTCTATTTGACCTGTATAAAAGACAGCTTCCCCTTAATTAGAAGGCAAAGGTGTGGTATCGGTCACCACCTTGCCTAAGAAATAGAACACAACCAAAATACTACCTAGCACTTTGAAGCACTGAGGTCCACCTTCTTCATGAGACTCCTTTGGCCTCAATGTTTTGAGTTTTACACTCCATGGTTTTATTTACAGCTTCAAAATGGGCAGCAACACAGCACACTGTGTATTGAAATTACGTTTTTTGAAATGTCTGGAAATAGAGACACACAGTCTTAAGTAGTGATGCAGCAGAGTTTTTTTAAAGCTCACTTTCTTATGTCTATTTGGTGACCATAGATAAAGGTCATTCAATATTTTGTGGTGCCATGGTTCACGAATTGAATTTGGCCTGGAATTCTGGAAAAAACAGCCGTGGTCTTGTTTGTCACCTGATGCAGGGTTTGCAAATGAGAAGAAAATGTCGCCAAATGCTTCTGTCTGAGAATCAGATTGTTAGCAATTGTGAACCAAGGTAACACTAGTATTATCTTCGTTTAATTTAAGAAAGGATTTCTGGAGGCCCTTTGTCATGCATTTTTAACTTAATTGTCTTAACCCATTACACATCCTTTTAAGGAGCCAGGACTAAGTTCATGGCCTTTAATAATGGCCATAGCTCATAAACCTCTCCCGCACAAAGAATGACATGTACATCTCTTATTGGGTGTGGTACTGCATATGTACACTGCTTGCATATTTTGTGTATGTAGACATACATATCTATGTAACATATAACCTCAAGATATTTGTGTTCAAGTCCGTACACTTCACTATTTTTGTTTTGTTTTATTTTGTTTTGCTTGGGAATAGAATGTGTTAGTATCTTCATGTAGTAATAGACTTGTCAGTATATTTATGTAGTTCTATCATTTGTTTCTCTTATATACAGAATCTGTATTAAGTATATCCAGTATTAGATTTGGTGCATCTTCCTGATTAGGTGAATTTTCCTGCAATCTGTGTGAAATATCACGCTCATATCTTGAAATTTATTTAAACCTACAGTCCACTTTGATTGACATTTGCATGCCAGATTCTTTTTCTGCATTTAACTTGTACATGTTTTTCTTTTATATGAGATCTTTCTGTATTATTTTGTGTTGTGTCTCACATAAACCTCTTGTGTCTTACTTCTTTTTAAATTGAACTGTATATTCAGTATTTTAAAATTTTAAAAATGATGCATCTGCGTTGAGTGTGATTTCTGGTACATTTGAGTTTATTTATGTATCTCATTTTCAATATTATGCATCTATCTCTTTTAAGGTTGTTTTTGTTTAACTTCATATCTAAATTTCTTTCCTTTTTCCTTCTCTATTTACTTGAGTGTTTCAGATTCTCCTGCTTATTTCTGTGATCTCAGTGAAAACTTTTAATACATTTTAAATGTAATAGTATAAAAATTAAAACAGCCCTTTTTAACTGCACCAATGATAGGATTATAGTGTATTTAATATATATCTGTGTTTCTTCACTCTTGCTGTTTTTATATCTGTACTTTCACTCTACTAACAAAACAGTAAAGTTTTAAACATCAATATTTGTGTGCATTTCTTTGCATTTTTGTCATTCGTCATTCCTTGTCTCATTTTAGAAGTTTCTATTTGTATGCACCATGTGCATTCATCTTGAATTCTGATCCTAGGCCTGTACATTAACCTTTTAAAGTTTGTTGATGGCTTATACTTTCATTATTTTTGCATTGATTTTTTCATGTTTGTTTTTTCTTGGCAGCACATTGTGTGTATCTCTGGTTGTAGTTTAAATTCTACCTTGTGCATCTGTCCCCAAACTCCTGCTAGTGCCCATCTGGTCCTCGCCTTCTCTCTGCTCCCTCCTGCTTCAGGGGAAGTGGTTTGTGGTGGAGGTGCCCTGGAGGGTGGTGGTCAGGACTGTGGGGAGCCTGGCTTCTTTCTTTCTGCTGATGTTGGGGAAGGAGGCAGAATGAGGACCAAGGAGGAGGGAAGTATTAAAGTGAGTGAAGGATCAATATCCCACGTTAGACTGAGCAAGATTTTTAATTCAGGAAAATTAGAATTTGAAATATGATTTTAAAGCTAGAAAAAAATTCTAGAGGGGTGAAAATCAGAGTGAAAAACATCTTTTTCTGTCCTTGTACTTCACTTTGTCCATTTGGTTGTAACTAACTTCCAATAATACGCTAATATTGCTCTTAAATTCACAGTGGTCAGGCAGGTTCCACTCCAACAAATGCTTCACCAAATTTCAAAATTTCAATAAAGAAAATTTAATGAATGTATTGGACAATATCAAAAGCAAGCATTACAAAATTTTCCTGGAAATCATAGCCAGTGACTCAGTTCTGGCAAAATGAATTTGGCAATGCATGCTTACCTTAATGTTCTTACTTACCTCTTTGAATCTAAATGTTTTTCATGAATTTGTGTTCAGGATGAGTTTCAAAGTTGGGTGAAGATTTGCAAACTTTTCAGTGAGACAGAAATACTTAATGGTTTTCTTTATTTTATTTTAATGAAAAATCATACAGAAGACCATATTGATAGTTATTACAGTGGAAGTAATTTAATTGATTTATTAAGGTAGATTAAGGTAACAGGTAAAAATGAAAAAAAAAAAGAACAGAAAAGAAAAACTGTGGAAAATGTGCATTTTCCTATAGCGCTGAAGCATTGGCCTGGTGGGGGTATCCATCAGAGGACAGTGGGTGCAGCAGTGTCCAGGAGCACAGACACTCACCCCACTGCTGCAGGGTCCAGGGCCACACTGCCCCGGGGTCCTTAGGAGCAAGCTTCCCTAAAATGCAGCTTACAACTAGAAAACGCCAGCGATGACAGCCCGCCAGCCAGGCAGATCCAGACGACCTGCCAAGAAGCGCATTACAAAGTGCGATTTATAGCTTTGCTGACAAAAATCCCTAATAGCTGAAATCTGATTTGTCTCAATATACAATGTAATTGTTTTAAAAGACATAAACATCCACTTTTAAGACTTTTTAACAAATGCTTTTCAAGCACATTTTATTTTTAGTTTCTGGTGTGTCCTGAAGTCAAAGCTTTTTAACAGTTTGACTCAAAAAATACTACTGCTACTGCCATTTTTCTTGACTTTTTGAAAAAAGATAAAAATATGTATCACTTTTCTTAAATTGCTCCTTTTACAGCGGCTCACATAGACAATTGTATAGCTTAATGCAAATCTAAAATTTGATCTGTATGAGTAAGGAATTGGTGTGAATGAAAGTTAAAATTCATTCATTTTGTTTTAGGCATTTTTAAGCACATAGTTTCAACCATTCAAGCCAACCAACTAAATGACAATGTAAAATTGTGTTTAAGTTTATAGATGACTAAATGGAGGGAAAGCAAACCTGAGATAGGTATCAGCACTGGGGTTGGATACCCGGGGAGGGTTGGGTGTAGGCTCACGAAGTCTGCACACAGCTTCTCAGCGAAGGGGCTGGCGCTAAGCAGTGGTGGTGTGTTGGTAGTAGTAGCCTCCGTTTTGGTCAAGGCTGTGGTAACAGAAGCTCCGTTCTGCAGGCCAGGCAGCCAGTCAGCTGGCACATGCTGTATCTGATGCTTGCGTTCTTACACTAGGAGCTTGGGAGCACTGCTACCCTCAGGCTTCCAGTAGGAAGCCACGAGAGCCCATTCACCCAGGGTCACCTAGGGAGTACCTCAGGGAACCCTCGCTCCCTCGGAGGAAACCCAGCCTGGCGCAATCCTCGCACCACTGCCTTTGAAGGTTTGTACTAACAGCAGCTTAGAACTTTCTGGCTCTAAGTGCTGAAATGTTTAATTTGTTAACTAAGAATGGCAATGAGTCATGCTGGTTTAAGTTTCTGTCCATTTCTATCCTTCGATGAACCTTATGGATTAGATTGGGCCACTTGTTAGATAAAATATTTTTATTTTAAATGCATGGCAGTCGCTGCATTCCGAAATCACTAGATCTCTAGGTCATTTTTGCCAACCAAACATACAGCATTTCTAATTTCTGTTTTACACTTCTCAATTATTTTAGCAAATTAACTTTACCTTGACAAAGGTTACAGAAAGATGATGTAAACATCATATAATGAAGATTAATAATCCAAGAAAATTTTCCATTTGTCAGAATAGGAGTAGGGATGTATTTAGCAAAGCATCATGAAGTAAGTGAAGTGAGTTTGAATATGATAAAGAAAGAAACCTCTGACAGTGGCAGAGATGAGGGATGGAGATTAAGGAGGCCTGACCTTTCTTCATCTTAGTATATCATTTGTACTAAATGCCCTGATTGGCAAACTTGGTGTCAGCAAACAAAAGTAAAGGAGACTTTAAAAAATTATAAGAAAAATACGACATGGTTAAACAGTGTTTAGTGTAACACCTAATTAGTCCATTTTAACACAACTATTTTAACTTTTGTATATTAACATGTTTCCATTTATATTTTAGTTACTAGTTTATAATTTTTATTCACTTAATATCATGTTTCTTGTTTCACATCATGCCATTTAAGTCTCAAATAACTGCTACACGATTTCCATTAATGTCCCTGGGCTGTGCATTGCACAGCCTTCCTTCCCCCTCTGACATAAGCATTTCTGAAGTTATATTTTGGAGTGGGAAGACCGAGTGTGTAGCTCTTTGGGAAAGCCATAGCTTTTTCCTGCTGAAGGCTTCCAGTGGGGACAGGAGCAAGGGAGAGGGGGGAAGGGAAATGAAGGAAGGGATAAAGAAAGAAAAGAAGAAAAGAAGAAAAAGCGGAAGCAAAGCTTTCACCAATAAAGAGCCAAAGAGGGCTTGAGGGAGCATAGGCCAATGGGGCAAAAACATTTAAGTTGTATTATATACAGATACAAATTCCCTCTGATGAATGGGACCATTATGTATACTCAACATGTGCAAATAAATTTAATTAATGAAAAAACCCTTCCAAAGGTTCTTACTGCAATTCAAAACCAAAGCGCCCTCCCTCAATCACGAGCTCCTAACCCCATCATCCATCATGGCCCCTGTAGTGTCCATCTCATTGGCTTTCTGGGTCTTTGTCACACTGGCTCCTTGTCATTCTTCAGTCACAGCAAGTGGCTCTGTCCTTGGCACTGTGAGCCAGCCGTGTGCTCTGTCATGCATGGTCTTCCTCCAGCACCTCCTTCTTCCCCGAGCTCTGCTGTCTTTGCCAACACAGCGAGGACTTTATGGCCACCCCGTCCAGGCACTGGGTGTGTAGCTGACATTTTGTAAAGTCTTTTTCTTTTGCTTTATTGTTTTTCTTATCATTTATTCTTATAAAACACTATGTCTTTGTAAAAATTTTTCTCCTCCACAGTAATATTAATGCCATTGTGACAGGTATTTTGTCTTATTGATTGATCAATTAACTGGAAGGTTGAACATGAGCTTTATAAGTAATAACCAAATGAGCAATCACAAATGGATGGAGTCCACCTTCATAGCTTCCTATTAATCTTTCCTCCGTTATATGTAGTGGCCGGACTCATATTGGAGAGCTTGCGCTTCCGGCCCTGTGGGTTTATCACTTACCATCCCTTTGGCTCTTAATCAAGTTTTCCAAGGTGAGCTGTAACAGTGAGATGCTGTCATGCTAGGTGACTTCAGTGTCACGTGGACAAGCAGAGTTTGTGCTGTGTCACATCATGGGGACTATTGTGCCTAGAGCTCGTGGAGCTGAGTCAGTCCTGATTGGTCATGTCCCTTGTGTCTTGCGGTAGCTTCACATTTACCAGACATAAGGAAGTGAGGTTCCCAGTGACTGGCTGCCTGAGGAATTCCAGTCTCATTCTCTGCCATCACCCTCATCAGTAGCCTCTCCTTTACCCTCTGCACTGCCACCTCCTGAGAGGCCCAGACTGTCAGTAGCAATGAAGAAGGAGATTAGGGCATGGTCAGCTGACTGGACAAATGGGCATGGCCGGGAGATCATAGAGCACTGCCAATCACAAAAATGCTCCAACAGAGAAGTTTTGAACCCCTGTGTGGGATTACTGGTAACCGAATCAGATATGAAAGAGGGTGGACATTGACCTCATGGTCATTATCTTCTTGTTTTTGCAGTGACCTGCTCTATGTGTGCTTTCTCTTGTCTTTTGTTCAGAGCACATTTTCTTAAACATTTCCTTTTGAACTTCTTTTTCTTCTTTTACTTTGATAAATGTTAAACTTTTATGTTCACCACTTGCCTACGTCAATTTTCTTAATAGGACAAAAGCCTGGGAAAGACCACCGAACAACTCTCATCCAGCCACAGTAAGACAAAGGTTTCCTGGTTAGATTTGGTGTTCAGAGCTGTACAGTCACATAAGTGGAGGCAAAACCTAAAGCACCTTAGAGTGAATTCCTCCTAATGGGCTCTCTATGTTGAAAGCTTTTCATCAGTAGCAGTTTAAATGTATAATTATTTTTACAAGTTTAAAATGTTCCAGCAATTAGCGTTCTCCATGAAAGCTGTTAATTTCATACACAAAACAACTTTGAAAGATTTCAACTGATTAAATAAATGAAGTAAAGATTAACAGAAAAAATGCAAGTTGTGAAACTGTATTATTGAGTTTAGGAATATTTGAGGCAGAAGATGTGTGCAAAAATTTAATTCATGACCCAAAGTTATCTGCCAGAAACTAGGTAATGCCATAATTGCTCTGCTTTGTCTACTTATTGTATGTAGTAGTTGTTATAGGCCTAAACTAAAAACTGGGAACTTTATTGAACTTCCATCAAGTTCCAGTTATGCTCTGAGTCATGGAAAACAGCATGGTGTAGTTTTCGTATCACAGGTTACTATGTCAAATGTGTTTAATTTATAAACTTGTGTCACAATAGAAAACTACAAACAAATCCATAAAATTCACAATAAGCTAACTTTTTTCCAGGTGTTTTAAAAGATATACAAACTAAAATGTATGGAGAGAGGGAAAATTTGTCCCTTGAAGTAGCTCCAGTTCCTTTTCACTATTGACCTCAGCTGAGAACAGACACAGATACAGCATCAAAATCTCCAATATATTTAATTCAAGAAGAAAAGAGTTGTTGACTTTTTGGAAAATGTTTAAAAACTTAAGGAGTCAAATTGGGATGATTACATTGTGCTTCAGTTAAATGCTTCTCATAAGGTGTCAGATTCTTAGTTGGATGGAAAGATGAGTTTAGTCAAATGATTCTAAGATTTGAGCATGTATTATTTTCAACACACAGTGATTTATTTTTTAACTCAACTATGTGTGAGAAACATATCTGCTTCAGTTCCGAGACCTGGCTGAATATACAAGATCCTAGGTATGTTGATATCAATATTTTATGGATATGTTCTAATTTGTCTTTTTTATTTCTATAAAATATGCTCTGAAAATATCTTGAAGATGAAAAAACTGAGCTATTTTCATTATGGGAATTGTTGTACTTCTATATAGTATAGTATATTTTACTTAATAAGTATTTTATACTCCATATAACTACATTGTCAACATTCAGTAATTCCATCTATCCATCTGTTTTAACCTCTTGGCTAGCTGATCAATTAATTTAGAGCTTCTCGATGTAATTTTCTTTTTTGATAGCAAGAATAAACATATTTAATCATAGATATATTCTTGGAAGCATTAGAAATACATAACCTTAAAAATTAGCTTCCTGTATCAGGTTAGGTTGAAATTCTTCTGATCAAAACAACATTAAAATTAAATTTTATTTCTTGACCCTTTTGCTTTTGTTTTCATTTTTGGTACTTATATTTTGATTCACTACTATTCTACACTCTCAAAACTATATTAATTAAAAATATAAAGTCATACACCATGCAAATCGGTTTCATCTTTTCTTCATGTAGCAGAAATGCTCATCCACGTTTCTGCCCATGTAGTTGTCTTTGTGTCATTCTCTGTATCTATTTTTCTTTGTTTTTTTTCACAAAATTAAAAAAAAATCATCTACAATGTAAATCTTATGAACTGATCTAAGACTTTAATATAACTAGGAATGGTGTCTTTTTTTTAAATTAAGTGTATTGGGACAATTTAGATATGCATGATGACTACACTAGTCGTAGGGAGCTTGTACCTGCACATACTGCATCCTACTTCCTCTATTTTCCCTTTCCCCTCCCCTCCCCTCAACTCTTCTTCCTCTCCTTATTGAAAAAGCATCATTTTTTAACAGAACTAGTTAACTCAATTATAAGTTAAATTGGTCATCTTAACATGTCTACTGGTAGCTACTTTGTTATAAAGGCTCCAGAATATCAGGTGAAGTTCACAAGGCAAGGCATATGTGGGGCAGCCCCAAGGCTGAGCTCTGGGCAGAAACCAGGCATATGTTACCAAGGTGATTTAAGGGTTACAGGGGGCTCAAAAGCACTTTTTAACAACAGAAATGTGAGACATATTGTCAAAGCATACATTGCCAGCAGGATTTGGCAAACTTGTATTATAAAGTACCAAAGAGTAAATATTTTAGGTTCTGAGTTCCAGGAGGAAAATATAAATAGCTCCACTATAGTCATTTATATAAAAAGAAAATAGAAAACAATTTCCCACAAGTATTAAATGACAAAGTTTGAAACAAAAATCTCAACTCTTGTTTTTTTAGGTTGCCATTTTGCGTTAGTTTTCTATTGCTGCTGTACTGGTCAGCTTTTCCTTTGCTGGGACAAAAATCCTAACCACACATCTTTAGGGACAGATGTGAGAGCAGTTTAATTTGGCTCATGGTTTTGGAGGGTTCAATCCATCACCATCTGGTACCAAGGCAGGAACATGCCGGAGGAAAGCCGCTCACCTCAGGGCATCCAAAGCAGAACACAGCAGAGGAGAGCTCAAAGGGAGGTGGCCAGGGACCAAAGGCATTCTCCACAATCACATCGTGGTGACTTAGCCAGATACAACTGGAACATGCCTCATTAATTCCCTGGGTGTCCCCAAACAGTGCAACTGATGATCCAGATTGCCTGTTGCAGTTCCTGTAAGGAGTACGGTAAGACATCTACTCATTTTCTGACTGTCATGCAGGGCAGAAGTCAGGCACCTGTGTCTTAGTCATTTCTCTTCTCTGGGATTTACAAGGAGATTTCAAGACATCAAGCAGTCAAACACAGGGCTGTGCTGCTCTCTGAAACCTGCAGTGGGTAACTTGTTTCCATGTTAGCCCAACACTTTATTGAATTCCACGCCCTGTGATTGTAAGGCTGAGTGGCCAGGTGTTAGAACACGAGGTTTCATTAGCAGCTTCTAGAGTCCCGTGTGTTCTGTGATTCACTGGCTCTGGGCTCCATTCGCAATGTCAGGGATGGCAAGTTTAATCCTCATCATGCTTAAAATTCCCTCTGACCTCTCCTCGTTCCTCATGTGTGTGGCTTCCTCTTTCTCGAATCTTTCTACCTCTTCTGCTTTTAAGGGTTTAAGTGATGACGGTGGCTCACTTGAGGAACCAAGTGTATGGTTGCTGCCCTAAATTCAGCTAATTATATCCTTAATTCCATCTGGAAAGATCCTTTCCAGCAGTAACTAGATTGCTGTTTTGTTGCATAGGGAAGATGTGAGGATATTGGTTCTAGGACCGCCATGTTTGCAATGCTATCTTGGAACAGTGTACACTGCTTCAATTCTTCCCCAAGAGCTGGCTCACTGTTGGGTTTATCTCTTCTAGTTTTCATTTATTGAGATTTAAGCAGAGGTTTAAACATGCAGGTCATGATTTGAAGAGGACAGTCAGGATAGTGCCTCTAGGTGAGGATGATTTCAGATTTGGGGACTTTATTGCTAATAAAAGGTTCAAGTTCAAAGTTGTCTGGTTGAGCAATTTAAAAGTTTCTTGCCTTGAATCCTGAACAAGATCTTGGTGTTGAGTCCAGGCAGTTGTGCTTGCATAATGGAAAGCTGTAGCAACAGGGTGGTTTGGAAGGGCGAAAAGTATCTTTCTCAGTATTTTCCCAAACACTACCCTAGCCTTGCAATTCACCTTCTTGTGTTATTTTGGGATTTGTGATTCCTTGTGGAATCCTGACATACACTGCTAGTCAGGTTTAGCATATGCATCTTGGAATTTCATTTTAAATTGATAAAATAGATAAATATATCTCATTATCACTTATCTGAAACATCGAACATAGATATACACCATTATTTATATCAAAATAAAGGTTGCTCTACCTTGTTTGAGCAGAATTTAAGAATATAATGCATCTTTTATAACCATGATTTCATTCAATTTCCAGGTCATATCTTTCATATTGGAGCCATGCAATACTATATTTTTCATCTCTGCACACTTTCCAATGGAGCAATGCAGAAGCAAAAAGGCAGCCTTAACATGAAATTTCTTTGCTTATGACTTGCACTGGGACTTTTCACTCACTTCAATGAAGCTATTGTATGGGCATGTGCAATAAAAAAGCTAATAAGTGTAATAAATGCTTCAGTTGCTTGAGTGTGCCTGTGTGTTGCCTTCATATTCATTATCCATTTCCACACACATTGTCCATTACCTCGCCTTTGCCACAGTACCCTACCGGAAGTCTAATAAATAGTGCAATAAAAGTAAATAATCTGAGAAAATATTACAGTGCAAACTGAAAATAGTTTTGTTGTAAATTTATGCATGTTTTTATCCACTCTGCTAAGTGCAAGTGTGCTGTCATTCTGTTCTTCTCTTTATAGATCCTGTGGGAATAAGATTGAAATCTTTATTTCTTATGAGCTTGTTTCAGATGTATATTAGAGTGGCTCAATGCCAGGAGTTATTTTTTAATAGAATTGTTGAAACCTGTCTTAGACAATAGTGTGAACTCATGAGTGTGTGTGCGCGCGTATACATCCAACTCATGACATGATCTCCTAAATCTGTCTACATGCTCACAATAAAACAGAAAATAAGATTATTTTTATTCAAGTACTTAATGCATCAAATGCTTTTTCTTCCTGATACCTGTAGTTATGGGTGAACCACATTTTCTTTAAAACCTCTGATGAAGAGATATATTTCCTAACAGATACGAATGTGTGAGCTCTGAATTCTTGTAAGACGAGCAAGGTTAAAAATGTCAAGTGATACTTAGCGTTAAATTGCATATCAGATATTGGCATTATATGAAGGATGGACTCTCCTCTTCAAGATTTACTGCTTTAAGATCTTGGAATCCTTTTAGCCATACAGAATTCTGAAGTAAGACATGCCATCTAATGAATAGATTTGAGGCTGTGTCTACACGCTATTGTCTGCAGGGTCCTCAGACAGCTGAAGGATAGTATACTCGTTAGTGCTTCGACTGTTGAGATCTGTCAGTTACACTATGCTTACCAGCTGCTTACAAGGCCAGAAAAAGATGCTGAACCGAAGAGGTGATCCTGACCTGAGAGTTCTTTTTAGGTGCTTGGAAGTGGCTCTAATTGATTTGCTTTGCTACCTGTCTTGCTTTTCAAAGAACCCACTGAAATGATAAAGCTACTTGATAAAAATCCTGGTGAGTCCTTTCTTGGTTGTGCTACTATTCAATTATATATTACAGTGTTTAGATTTTTAGATAGCTTGTGTAAAAGTCAGGATTTTCCCCTTAATAGCATATTTTACTATTACAACAAAAACACGGTAACAGGTAACTAGACAATCTCTGAGAGTCATAGAATTAAGAGGTAATTGTCCAAGAGTATATGTAGAGTGAGCATTTGGTATTAAGTAAAATTTCAAATAGATACTATAATGAAAATTACCCATGTAAGTTTATGTTTCACATTTTGAGGTAAAAAACCGAATTTAACCTTTTAAAAATTTCATTCCCTCAACATTTCTTTCCGATTTTTTTATAATACAAAATGTCATTCAGCTGGTGCTCATTGTGTGCCAGACTGTGTTTAGTGCTGCGGTTACACTGTGCAAAATACACACAATCAACTCACTTCCCAGATGATGATCTTACCCATAGAGACACTAAGCAATGTGAACAAGCTCGACATACAGCGATTGTAGACGCAGACACAGACCTGGACTGTGACAGTCCCGAAGCCTTGACGTTTCCCAGCCTATCATGCTGCCTCCGCAGGTCTTCTCAGTCAAGGGGAGCCCACCTGTCTTTTATTTCTTCAGTAAATGCTCTTATTTGAGTGGTTTATTGCTCACCACGTTCTCCCCTGCTTGGCTGTTTGATACTCCCAGGCTTCTGTCTTGCATTTCCGTTTCTTTTCCATTTACCAGCATGGACAGGGTTAGAATGATAACAGGGCCTTCAATGCGTCAAATTCAGGATTTAAACGGCACCCTTATAAACGTGCATGAATACTTTCAGCTTTCAAAATAATGAAACCACTGAAATCCAGTTAATGGTTCATTAGTAAAATGATGTGAGCAATTTTTTCTAGATGTTTCCTGACTTAAGAACAAATTGCCCCTGAGAATTTTATTTGGTAACTCAAAAATGAATTTTATAAGCTATGAGCTCCTTAAAACACTTAAAAAGGTTCTATGTATTACATAAGATGTGTAATAATAATATATATCCAACAATTTATTTTAGTATTTGTATAAACATGTTGCAAGGAAATATTTTATGAATATATGTAATTTTAGGTTATTAACAAAACCATTCAAGTGACTTCTTCTATTATTTTAATCATAGAAAAATACACATTGAAAAATATACATTAAATCTTAAAATGACTTAGGAAATAGTTTTCCTCTATAATAATGATTCTTGCTTGAATAAGGATAATCTCCAGCAATAATAAGTTTTCCACTTACTACACTCTAAGAATAGAAAAGAGAAAGTATTTTATGGCATATAATTTTTAGATGTCATTGTTGCATCAAGGAGTAAATGAATCAATCAGAAATTGAAATCCTATATGTATCCTATTTATGTGTTTATTGATAATTGCCCTCTCCATATTTAAGCTAAACCTTCAAACACCACGGCTGGTATTTTGAATACAGGATTCACTAATAAATGCTGTTAGAACAAAATCATTCTGAAACAATTCCTTAATGTGTTTGGAACCATTTCTGACAGAGCATTCTGAAAAATTCTCCCCCTTCCTGGTGAACTGACAAACTTGTATCACGCTCCCATGCATTTGTGACATGTGCTATTATACATTATAGTTTTGGAGATTTTCTAAGTGCTAAGTCATTTGCATCTGATCAGTTCCACAGTGAAGAAATTCCTTCAACACTAATCATGTATTTCACTAAGATATCTTAAGATTTTTCATATCTTAAAATATATCGGATCTAGCATTCCAACTAATGGTATGAAAACTAATAGTTAAGAACTCAATTCTTTTAAAGAAAAGTTTTTCTTGTTTATTTAGATGCATTTCAGTCTAGTAGATAATTCTCTTGTTTTATAGCTTTTATTAAATTTTTATTATTTGTGGTTTAATAGAACTTTGAAATGGTACTAAAATATAGAATGAAATGTGATTTAGAGATGCTCTAGTTTTCTTAATATTGTTATGATTAGATTTATTATGGCATCTTATTACTATTTGTCAGTGTTTAAAATAAAATTGATGATATAATGATCTTTTCTAATTTATAGCTTAAATTTTAATATAGACATTCAAAATAGTA